>DWTU01002843.1:0-11006 GCA_018251515.1 Cecropterus confusis
TCTACCAATTCGCACTTGGCCAGCGCGGTAGACTATGGCCTGAAGCTCTCTCAATCTGAGAGAAGACCCGTGCCCAGAAGTGGGACAATAATGGGTTGACGGTAAGATGAGCAGTGACAGCCAAATGGTTGTAACGTCGCCTTTCAATCTAGGGTCCGAGGTTCTAATCGCAGGCACGTACCACTGATTTTTATAAAATTATGTGTGTATTAGAAATTAATTATCACTGATTTACGGTGAAGGAAAAGGTTCTCTAAAAAGGAAGGTTCTCTAAAAAACAGGAGTTCATAAAGATGTGTGAAGACTACCAATTCGCCATTGGCCAGCGCGGTGGAATAAAACTCTGAGAGAAGATCAGTGCCCAGCAGTGGAACAATAATGGGTTGACGATCAAGATGAGTTAAAGCAAGTTCAATATAAATGAAAAAAATATTACTTTTGACCTTAAGCCTGTCAAAGATCACGATAAATATAATAGAACGTAAGGATTTTCAATTTAATTTTAAGGGTATTTGATACCCTGTTTTATTAGTTGCCGATACTTTGGTCGAGTTTATTTTGTATACTATAATTGTATAAATAGGAAGGAGCATCACGTCCATCGAATCGTATGTGGACTTCTAAACAGCTTCAGATAAGACTAGTGTCTTACCCGGGGTTGCCCATAGATGCGTTACTACCATTGATGATCAAGTTGAATAGCTGAATATGTCTCCCGTACACGCTTTAAGTATAATACAGCAGCGCTAACTAGCATGCAGCCTTCAATATTACATATTATCATTTTATATTGCAATTTTGTTGTTTTAGGCATTATGGAAATAAAACAATAACATAAAGACATTTATGCATAAATATTGCTATATACTTAATTAAAGGATTTTAAATGAATCTACGCTTATTGGCAACACCTTTTGACTAATAAATCCACCGTGACATTTATTGTCCGGGCAATAATTATAGACATTAACATAATTACTAAAATTAGGTGGACAATATCTAAATATATTGAAAAAATGAATGTACAATTTAAATGTACTTTTCAAATAAGTAAATCATTAAGAAAATTGCTAAAATGTTTACCTGCTTGAGTAACACATTCACCCGTCGTCCCGAAATCCGCCATTACTATTTTATTTTGACTGTAACCATCTGTGAGTTCAAATTTCTACTACCAAATTAATCACAGACCCATTTAGCGAACTTCAATAAAAATAAAATAAAATGTAGTTCAATTCTGGCAATGTTTTTTGAATCGGGCAACCACTGTCAGTGGACAAACACTCCGGTTTACCCTATATATAATTTATATGAATATACACAGTAATAAAAATATTTTAATTAAAGACAGATCTAAGGTATGTAAAGATTCATCATTTTGCCACAAATTAATAAGATATTTAAATAAATGTGAGTGGGAGTCGATACCCTGTTCTTTTACCAACCTACGCTTATGTCTACCCACCTAGTTGTTACCGGGTCAACTACCTACTTTTTTATATTGAGGGAAGTATGATTTTCAATGCAAGTTTACTAGTAATGAGCAAGATGTAGTCCAACACTGGTGGATCAATGATTTTAATTATTCTTGCCTAACTGAAGGTTATTGAAAATCTGATCAGTCTTTTATATTTGTGACGTGACTTAGTTACTGTTGTTTTGACAAATTTTACCACCTTTTATCCTTTCGTTCAGATTTAACTTTGATGATTTGCTTTTTTTGGTTTGGCAAGTCTATTGATGCAAACACAACATTAAAAAACTTGCCAAATTAAAAAAGTAAATCAGCAAAGTTAAATCTGAACGAAAGGATAACATATAAGCAATTTATAAGACATTTAATTCAATATACATAATAGTTTAGTACTCAGTTCTGTCTCCTAGCGAAAAGAAAAGTTTGTTGGGTATGTAATTAACTAAGAAAAGTTGTGAATTGACTTTGATATAATTGTGGATCTCAATACTTTACAAGGCCGAAATTTTACCGATTGCAGCATAGGAGAAGGTACTCAATTCGACTGTTTTTATATGAATTTGGCGGGTTTATTAGCACGAGTGTTTTTGATAGGATCACTTCACTTTTTTCTAAGACAATTTCTTTCATCATATAAAAGTTCACTTTAAGCATAGTTTATGAATACCTCTCAAGGCCAAACATTACCGTGCTCAGAGTGTTTAATGGGGACTTTTGTATTTTTATTAGATGCTAAGTTTGCACGAGTATACCTTGTTTTTGTACGAGCGAACATCTGGAAACAGTAGAATAAGGCTACATTTAATCTATTTTTCGCTTTATTACCGTAAATACGTTATGTTACAATTTTTTAAACGAAAGAAACTGCGGAGCACATCTTGCATTAAATGTAATCATCTAAAAAAAAACTTTTGGACTTATGACATCATAATGATATTAACTTTCTATGTACTACTAAATAACAAGTAATTGTAAAGAATGACACATTAAAATAGCCATTTGATCAATAAGAGCAATTAGCACAATTGATAAACCGTATTACAAATTTTAGGTTTCAAAATTATTTGTCAATTTCAAACCAAAATTGATTAACTTCCATTAATTGAAACATTGTTCTCCTGGTTACCTACTTACCTTTTGCCGCATTCAACACAAGTCATATTTCATTATAAATATGAGTGAAGATACGTGAAACGATAATTTTGTTTTGTCGTCGAAAATAGTGTTCCCGCCAAGACTTTTTTTCTTTCTTATCCTACAGTACCTGTTATACTAGTTGCATAGGTTCAAATCTGTGAAAAAAAATCTCTTGAAAAAAAAATCATCTCTTGTAGAATGTACACGTATAAACGATTATATTTTATATAAAATTTAACTCCACTTGTCATAAAAATCGGCTTCTTCGGTTATCGATTTATTAAGTACCTGCTTAATGATAGTGCGATCTCATATGTCCAAATACACGTATAAAACTGTTAGTCACGGCTGTAAAGCCACAGACACACTTGGGAACACATATCGTACGGAATACTGAGTCTACGTCATGCTGCAAACTTATTGTGGGTTACGGAGGACGTATTTTAATGTAATTGATGGTATTAAATGATGACAAACAGTTTTCTACAGCGTTGTATGTAATCTTTTTTCCTATGATCTCATTAATATGATCAAATTTCATAATGTTATTCGCATTCGGAATCGACATTTGCTTAAAATTTACAAATGATCCATCAAATAACTCTCAATCATATATAATAACTAGCCTCGTATCTTGGCTTTAAAGGTAATAACCATATGCAAAATACGAACCTCAGGACGAAATCTTTGCTGCATTTCTAATGTTTCACAATAGTCGATATGTTTCATGTTACGCAACTAGTTCCCTAGTGTATCTGTAGCTTTACATCGCGTCCTATCCAATATTTCTATTCCTATTTTAGGGAATCAGTCAGTCAGTAGTAAAATCAGCAATTTTTTGAATCGAATAGTTCAGAAAGTACTGGACATAATTTGCTCAAAAATTTCTCAGAGGCCTTTGGAATCATAACATAACATTACATACTAAATTTAATTGAGGGATAACAGAGTTATAATAGGGGGGAAACACACTGAAACATTTCTTATCAATATACACATTACTTCATTGCCAGTATGAATTTAACAAAGCACTACTGTGCTTTTCGATTACTACATTTAAAGAAAAATATTAATATGTGACGGTGTTATTTTCAAATATCTGCAATATAATCTTTCTAAACACATATCCGTACTTACTTGCAAAGAACACTGTTGTCACGAAAAAGAAAATCATTTTGATCGGCAAAGTATCTCCTTTGATGATGAGAACAGAAATAATAAGGATATACAGGGAGTAGTTAAGTTAAAGTTTTGATAATTAATTTTACTTTTTGCATTAGATTTCTTACATTTTATTTTTATAAGGAGTAACGTACACTTTTACGATTTTATTATCATACTTAGAGCACCGTTTTAAAATATTATTCGAGTCCGAAAACAAACTTCCGATGTAGATTTCAGGTGAACTCGGGACGCGTGTATCCCAAGCGAGATCGCGCGATATACTGAAGCGACGTGTAGGGGCAGTTTACGGGAATCTTTCCCATGAAACTTGAGTCTTTTAACGTTAGTAGGATTTTTACTACGAAAAACATTTCAATTACAAGTGAATTGTGGAAGCGCCGACTATAAATTTAAAACTTGATGATGATAGATAGATATGAAAAACAATTTACAAGTATCTCGTATTTTATTTACAAATCCCGACCAGTAACGATTTGCAACATATGATTTTAGACCAATGTTAAAACGCTAAAAAAGCTATGTTAAAATACAGAATTAAGCTTATGATAGTAAATTGATCTATGTTATTTATCTTTTCTTTCTTTGATTTTAATAGTTAATAGTTAAATATAAAACAATAAACTAATACTCAATGTACTTTAGTATTTTAACTTACATAGTTACATAAAGCCGAAATTTTAGACCTTACACAATTTTAACGTTATAGCATTGTTGTAACTAACATTACCGGCAGTGACGGTCGCTGCCTGCGCGTAGAGCGCGCGCGGTTTTTTAGCTTTTAATTCTTTGTACGAAACCCTAATTACATATTCTAAAATAGAAGTAGCCTAAGTTATCCCCTATGACAACAGCTATCCAACAGTGAAAGTCCCGTAAAATCGGTCCAGCGGTTTTAGAGATTACCCGGAACAATCAGACAATCAGACAGACAAAAATTTTATTAATTGATGTTTTGTTATCAGTATCGTATATACTTTCATACGCATTTGGTACTGTTTTTTTGATATTACAAACAGACAATTCAATTTTATTTATATGTATAGATTACAATAGAGGGTCAGCTGAAGATTGTGTTAGATAAGGTATTTTGTGTATGTAGATATGTAGGTATGTATATTACAATCAACAAAAAATGCTTTATGAAGCCTCAGAAGACCTCAGAATTACCGAACCATTATAGGCGTTTATGGCATCACAATAAGCTTTTATACATCGTGTAAAAGCGATATAACAAACTAAAGCTTTAGTAACATTTTTTGTACGAAAAAGATATTGAGTTAAAACCGTGTAAAATATGAACTCATATTAAAAAAGAACAAACACAATATTAATAAAATTCTAATACATTTTATTTAATACACATGATTTAAAAAAAAACGTATTTAATATGTTATGGCTACTCACAATATACGGTAATTTTTTAATTTCTTTGTGCCGATATTTCGACCCATTCACATTGATCAATGTAACGTATTAAGACGTATCAACTATTTGAATTTTAATAAGTTATCAATAAATCTGTTTTATAGAAAATAATAATTTGTGTGACAATCATCTGAATGATAATTTAAAAAATAATAAATATAATTAAATAAATCCCATATGCTTGTATGATTCGTTCATTGAAATTATTTAAGTAAAATGGACATGTTACATAACATAAATTGTATAATATGTTTCTTAATCTGCATAGTCTAGACCAGGGGTCGGCAACTAGTTTTAAGTGAGGTCCGGATAGTGTTGAAAAGTTCAAAAAAGATCCTCATACAGTGTCGTACAGTGTGTACAGGCAAGTTCAAAAGTGGAGCGAAATTTTGGCTCCTCCTTGAAATCAAGATATTTTTTCACAAATGTGTCTCTGTTATTCGACATACAAAAAAAAGTCGCCATAATATGGAGCCTGGAGCGGCCGCTCTATGAAAACATTATTCAAGTAGATATATTAGACAATACGTGGCGGTCTGAGGTTCGACCTTTTGCGGTCCGTCTGTTACAGACCGCTGGTCTAGACTTATCTTTAGTTACTTATAATTTAATAGTACATAGCATCGAAATTTACAGGTTGAATGAGTCTGGAAAATGTTGATTAATAAGGCTTTCTGCACTCGTAGCCCTGCTATATAAATTACCGTGTCATGCGTACCATGGATACATAAAAAGGCATACTAAAGAATACATAAACACCCAGACCCAGAACAGAAATCTAAATACATCATTCGGATATCTGTCTGGTCGGGGATTGAACCCGGAACGCGGAGTCGTCTCAATTAAAGTCATCGTAATGTATTATGACTGAAAAGTATACATATGTAACTTCTAATAATTCAGATTAAATCCGGCTTACAGTTTTTATTATGGTTGTAACGGATCTCTGCCTTCGTTACTGCGGAACTTACGCAAAAAAACGAACCTCCGCTTCCGCATCCGCCTCCGCAACATTTTTGCGGAGTTATGATGGAGGATTATTATTTAAAAGGAGGCACGCTAGGCGACGCGGTCACTCAGCTACAGGTTGCGGCTAGGTGAATATAAAGTTTTTTCATCGGCGCCATCAAGTTTAGTCCTAAGTGAACAATTCTTTAGTGACAGCCGGCGAAATCCGAAAAGCTGTTGTTAGTGAATATAATTTTCTTCTTCTTAATTTTGATTATTAGTAATTATTTCATATAGTAATTATATGACTATAGTAATTATATGCCCTTTATAAGTACTACCGTCAACCCATTACTGTCCCACTGCTGGGCACGGGTCTTCTCTCATATTGTGAGAGCTTCAGGCCACATTCCACTGCGCTGGCCAAGTGTGAATTGGTAGACTTCACACACCTTTGAGAACTTTTAAAGAACTCTCAGGTGTGTAGGTTTCCTTACGATGTTTTCCTTCACCGTAAAGCAGTGATAATTAACTTCTGTATTAGAAGCTTTCTTTATAAAAGGCACGCACCAGTGATTTTTCTGAAATTATGTGCACCGTAAAGCAGTGATAATTAACTTCTGTATTAGAAGTTAATTATCAATGCTTCACATAATTTTAGACAATACACTGGTGCGTGCCTGGGATTTGAATCCTGGACCCTCGATTGAGAGGCCAAGTTTCAACCATTCGGCTATCACTGCTGCTACATACTAACTGCTACATAGTAATGGCATAACAACAATAACAATATACAAAAACACAGAATCATAATCATCAGTGAATGCCGGGTTGATAGTCTAGTCCGTCGTACCATCAAATCGCGCGAATAGATCTTTTCTCATAAAAACGAAATTTGAAAAGTGTTACCTAATTCCACCGAAAGCTACCGAACTCAAATTTCACTCATACTTTCGTTAGCATCAAACATTTATATCTATTGCGTCAAATCTAATCACCGAAGTGACATCATTAGTACAAACTCACATTTTATATTCGTTTCTAAAGAAAAATGCGTTTTAGTGGAATACTTGTAGAGTTTTTTATCGTGTAAAGTTTGTCCACTCCATTTAAAAACACTTGCTCGATTGTACGGCCGACTATTGACACTGTTTGATAAGTCTAATGTGACACGTGACTGGCGACATGTAGGCGAAAGAGTTTCGAATGTTTTTCCTGACTGATACTGCTACAAGGGAAGTGTACGGTAGCCTATAGACACGTGTTAACCAGCAATTGATTATTTCGAAGAGGCCGAAATACAAAAAAAATATATTTCAATATTACAAAATACAAACAGTTACACCTGGTATATTATTAACGGTTGTCCCACTGTTATCTCACTGCTTAATACGGGTGTTCTTCGGAATGAGAGTTTAAGATCATAGTCCACCGCGCTGCCTGAATTGGTAGGCTACACACACCTTTGAGAATATTTTTTTAAGTGAGACAAATGTACAGGTTTCTTCACCATATTTTCTATCACTGTAAAACATATTTTTTTTTATAAAACGCACATCATTGTAGAAAAATCAATGGTACATGCCTAGGTACATTCGGACCTTGGACCCTCGAATGAGACACCTCTCATTCGAGGATTCATATTATATGTATTTTTCGTAATGATAACGATGACCCGTAGGCAACTAATTTCTAGTCGACTCAGCATTAGGCTCGCCACCACAACCCAGTGAAGCTGTAAAAGCCAAAAGGGCCAACAGTAACTACACACTTCAAAATAAATCAAGCTAAATACAAAAGTTATATATTTATTAAAACCCTTCAGACTGATTTGAATTTCAAATTTCGTGAATGTAGCCTATTATAATTAATTTACATATGTAGACACTAAGATCCTTACTAGACCTCCGAAGGTCTTAAATCCAAACCATATGACTATAAACTAACAAATCGTAACCCAAAATTTGCTAACCAGATGCATAAGTTAACAAGATAAACAAAAGCAACATCTGGCATAAACATTGTTATAGTGTAACAATTATATTACCCGTGTTTTGTCTGTCAAATACTTACGGGCTTAATTAGGCTTTGTTATGGTACACTTCCATTTAATGCAGCTTGCGACTAAGGAACTATTTGATTTTGAAATTAGTTACCAAAGTTAACATTTCTAATATGACATTGCTTATGGTCTACATTATTAAATATGTCAGAGTTTAAAAGAAAACCTTTCAACTCTTTTTTTATAGTATGGAAGTAGCAAACGAGCATGCAGCCCACCTGATGGTAAGTGGCTACTGCCGCCAATGGACATCTGTAATCGACCCTAGGTAATATCAAAGTCTCACCTAAGGAGGAATGAAGGTGACATCAGAAGCTACTGTGACGACACATTCGAAGCCTTTGAAAACATGAATACACTGAGTTTTACATGTTTCCATTCCATGGCTTACCGGCACAATTTCAAGCTAATCTTCATACTAAACATAATAATTGTTTATTTTTATTGGAATTAAATATTAATTAATTAATTATTAATTTAAAGGAATTCATTTTAAGGATATTATTTTTGTGAAAGTGTTGCTTTCGATATTATATTGGGTTTATTATAGTCTCTCGTGGCTGATTTGATACGGCGCTACCTCTGAAATCTTTGTGACTTTATGTAATTTTGCTTGCAGTGTTGTATATCAGAAAAAGCTCTGGTACTTGACCTTGAACGACATCAACTACTCACCTAAGTCTACCAAATAACAAGACTTTTAACATTGTTGCACTCTGGATTGAAGGGTATGATGTATTGTCACTTCGTAACTTCTAATCTTAATAAAGGCAGCCAGCATCTACGCATCATATCGATTTTTTATCGATCACATAATAAACATCGTATATCGATATTCGGTTCAATCAATATATTACAAGTATAATTAATATCGCTTTAACGACATGTTCAAAATGTTGAATGTGTTATTTATTAGAAAGTTACAGATGATAATTTAAGGAATAATTAAAGCAACTGATAAACATTGGTTTTTCGATTATAATCGTATCAAGAAATTAACATATTGTTTATTAAGTATCCCTGAATTAAATAGAATAAATAATACAGTCTATCAATCGATCTCATAGTTAAATCAAGTGATCATAAATATTCATATGATCGATGTATCACTTTCAACAAGTAGGCGGTAGACGCGTTGAAAAATTACCTTTACACATTTCGATATTCGATACAGGGACCTTATGACCTTAACACTGCGTAAAATTGAATTAATAATAATAAAGGGTTCTTCACTTATAGCCCCACACTAGAACATTTCCGGTGTCGTGGGTGCAATGGACCCACGAGACGTGATGTGAATTAAATATCATAAAAATATTACGTGGACTCACAAAGACGAATATATAGACAATCAAACCCAGAACAGAAATCTAAACTTGTCGTTCAGAGGTCCTTCACACATATTCTGACCCGGGATCGAACCCAGAACCCACTATATATCAGACCGGTATGGTGACCGCTTCACTACAAGGGCCTTCTTAATAGTTAGGGACATCTTATTCATTTCGCTCTTTACGGTGTTGATTACTTTCCACAGGCAATGACCACTTCCATCATGTGAACTGAAAACTTGCATATTCAGTCGAATGGTATAAAATGAACTAAATATCTTAACAACAAAATAAATACCCAGATGGTAGAACTCTTTGTGATTCAACTCCGGTATCACCACCGGCCCCACGTAAGAGTATTCCTGTCTAATAACAGCAGTATTATGGACTGTTGTATTCTGGTCTGAACGATGTGATACGGGGTAGCAACGTATCTGTTGCTAACTTCTAGGTAAGATTGATTTTATCTGGGGTTGGTTTCCGATATCCATGGACGGCAGTGGCCACTAACAATTAGGTGGACTGCATTATTGTCCCACTGCTGGGCACGGTTCTTGTCTCAGATTGAGAGAGTTTCAGGCCATAGTCCACCGCGCTGGCCAAGTGCGAATTTGTAGACTTCATACACCTTTGAGAACATTTTTTTAAAGAACTCTCACGTGTGTAGGTTTCCTAACAAACAAGAACATTTTTTTAAAGAACTCTCACGTGTGTAGGTTTCCTAACAATGTTTTCCTTCATCGTAAAGTAGTGATAATTAACTTCTAATACGCACATAATGTTAGAAAAATCAGGGGTGCGTGCCTGGGATTCGAACCTCGGACCCTTGATTACTATTCGGCTATCACTGCCCGTTTGCTACGTCCATATAGTAAAAAAGTCTAGACATTTGTAAAATAAAAGCAAAGCGCAGTGTCTACAAACACAGACTCATTTTACTTACGGCCGTAATTTCCTCAAACGCCATTAGAATGAAATAATATAATGCAATCATAGACACGGCATGCTTTCACGAATCGCGGCCACGCATCAACCTTAATACGGTTGACGCTTCTCTCTCTATTATATTCACATTTGTTGATGTCAAACACACAATACCTCTGATTGGCCTCATGGACAACTAAGCCATAGTCTTAATTACAACTAGAAATGGCATATAGTTTAATTGTAAACTGGTGTTCATGTTTCGGTTCTACGCACACGGAAACCGACAAAAGCGACAGGCCATGTAGCCTTTTTGTTATATTTACTGATTAATTACATTTCTTCATGCTTGTTAATGTTACATAATACATTTTTAATGTTATTTTGCCCATTATCGATCATTATGCAGATGTGTGTTACCCCGACCTGACCGAAGCACTTCGCAATAAACTAGAGCGCCTTCTCAATAATTCCATACGATTCATATTTGGCCTTCGTAAATATGATCACATCTCTCATT
>DWTU01002844.1:0-11006 GCA_018251515.1 Cecropterus confusis
AAGGAGACGGCTCAGCCTTGTCTGTAACGAGATACAGATCTCGTACAGAGCTGTTTTTCAGCCGCTCCCTCCTCCCTGAGGTGTTGTGCGGGAGTCCAAAGTCACAGGCGCCCCATTTACCTGAAATATATGTACACAACATGTATTGATCTATGTTATCTTCTTTGTAAACAATACATTATTTAATTAGTACTATTTTGAAACACTACTTTCGTACTTTCAAATATGTCTGTAGTATACACAGCCCAAACCAAACTGACGTAAACTTCATTCGTGTAAAATCCATAAGTCTGGCCGTTCATAAATCGTATTTGATATTTCCGACTCCACTTCGTTTGAATTCAGTCGGCGGATTTTTATTTGTAATTTCTTCCAGCTCTACCATCCATCACACTACAACAAAAATAGTGCAACGCAGACTTGTTTGGCGGCAGACATAAATAGAGAGGTAATCCAAAACGGCTCCATTCAGCCAGTAATCCTGCCCCGTGCTTGTATAACCGCATTGGAGTATTTTTTATTGTTTAAAGAATTCGGGTTTCGAAAAATAATTTTAGCTTGAATTGCATTTTAACAAAACTGGGCGTGATTCAGAATATTAAACTAGGAATATCCTTATATCGTGTTAAACCTTACCTCTACCTATATATACGTATACCTTTATATATATAAGTATACCCGTACTTTAGTACATATGAATACTTAAGAGTAATTCAATGTTTTTTCTTACTGCGCTAAGTAATCCCTACGGTAATATTTCGTAAATTTAATTTGATAATACCTACAACAAGGTGCAGCTGTTATGTTGCACATGCAGTTACCCAAATTATAATGTACAAAAATGGTGGCCAGTTCCGTTCAAACGTGGAAAACGGCGGAAGTGTTTCGTTCGTAAATCCAACGAGCGGCTCTTCCGCGGCGCGCCCTCACTGATTCAATTCTAGTACATTGCTCGGTTCATGGAACACATCAGATAATGCGCTCAATGCATTTGATGCACTTGCTACGAGTTGGTCAGTTTCTTCGCAACTGTGAGCGGGATTCAACGTTTCGTTTTCGAATTGTACTCAAAATTAAATACAATATTTTTAATGTGGCGGTCGAAAGTTTTTAATTTTTGAAGAGTTGATTACATCTGTAAATTATAATAGAGAAATAACTTTATATACTTAGTGCAAATAGCAGACACTCCAGAGGCAGCGTATAGAGTATCTATAATATTAAATATGCTAAGCTTATTAGCTATTGTAATAGATCATTTAAAACTAACACATTGTTCATTCGAAAACAAATTAAGTTAACGATTAAAATCTGTAGCTTAATTTGAAATTAGTAATATAGTAGTGTTTGCAATGTATTGTACCGGTTTATCTGGATTAGTTATTAAGCTAACCACAAATCAGTGGTGAATCAGATTTGAGCACGCAACGCCCGCCACATGTTTGCTGTCAAAACAGTTTATTTGGAAATTACTTCTTGGATTAATTTGTCGATTTTAATAATGAGTGTCTGTAATATTATTCGTAAATAGATTATGGTATAAAATGCAGGGTGAACCCGTACTACCAATTAGCAATCCTTAATAATAATATTTTTTCAATAATAATCTGTTATTTTCCAGTTTTTATATGATATTACAATGGATTTGTTTGGTTTATCTTTAATTCGTAAAGTATTCCCATGTAAGTACAGGATGATATACAGCTGAACCAGCATAAACTTTGTGAGTTTAGGTTATTGAACTTACTATGAATAATTGCTTCATATTCTCATATGAGTTTTTTATTAATCTTTAAATATCAATCTTAATTTTTTTGCATTATTTTTATACTGACCCCTTATAATGGTTTAATTACGTTAATTTGGATTAAAATTTTTGACTGACTAGTTAAAAATTTTGAATGAAAAAGTACCTTAAACTTAAAAAAATAATAGTCACAATTAATTTGTCTAAACTTTACAACCATTTTGTTATGTCATATTAGTCCAATACTTTTGAGGGTTATTTCAATCATTAGTACTAATGTCAAAAGCCTATAGCTGGAATTACTTTCGAATAATTAAAGGGTTTCACTGTAACATACACGATATGCTCTCGTGGTATAAAAGTTGATTTATTAAACAAATGTTATAATAAGAAACATGTATATGTAAAGTAAAAATACCTCCTGTTATATTATCGGTTTTTAAAGTAAAAAAAAGGAAAAATAGCATAATAGCTGTACTAAAGGAAGGCTTCAGTATCAAATACATTGACAAGATATTGACCAAACAAAAAACACGTCTGTAAAGCAAAAGCGCTGTTCCGTTAAATACCAGGAAAAAATTAACAATGGAAAGCAAAATATACTCATGTTCTCTGTGTAAGTCATGTTTATTTTATCAAGCAATGCATGCGATACACTAAGTACCACGCTTGGATACTTGTTTTTCTTCAAAACTGGCCTTCATGTTATTATCACGCCGCTTGATAGATTTTTGGTCAAAATTTAGTTGGTTTTGTATTAAGTTACAAAACGTTTGTTTTGTGATAAACAGTTACGAAACCGGGGCAGGCTTCACTTGTCATTGGAAAGTCAGACGACTTATACTACAGTAATCCTCGGTTAGATATAGGGACCTAGTACTACTAGCCAGAGGAATAAGCCTGAGCGTAATAATTATAGCACAGGCGCTATTTTAAAAACTAAAATTGTATTTGTTTGTTTGAATGTAGTTCGATCAATAGGATAATTTAGAAAATTTGAATGTTTATTTTTCAATAACAAAAAATACAAATATACGGATTTGTATGGTATTTGGTTCATTTATAGTGTATGAAGTGAATTTGGGAATAATTATACTGTTATTATTATCCTTTAATTGTGAATTTTATTCCAGCCCGTAAAACAGCTGAACGAATTTGCGCGCGAAAATAATAAATATATACGAAAACGAATTAGCGAGCAAGCGATATGACGTGTAAAATTCTTACATTAATTTGATTCACATATTTGTTATTCCTTTCTAGACACAATTCTTATCTCGCGGGTGTACGTTAATTAAATGTGTATGCAAGGAATTATTTTATTCTTTGTGTACCGTTTTGAATAAGGTCGCAAACGTCGCGTTGTGTTTACTTCATATAGGTCGTGCGTGTAGTGCGACACGAAGCGCCGTCGCCCGTCGCCGGCCGCAAATCAGCGGTAAATCAAATTTCGAACGTCCACGATCGTGATTGCAGGAACAAATTTGTGTTGTGTGTTCATCCACTAGCCACTAGCCACTAACAACTGTAATGCGGGACCAAATATGTGCAATTTGACGAAAATGCGTTCTACAAGAAGTGCCAATCATTGGTTTGGTCTGTAACAAATGTAGGTTGATTTATACAAGGAAAATATTAACTTGCCGCATTTGTATTAAAGGTCTTCTAGATGGAAAAATTACCCAAGCGTAAACACTTCCGTTTCTGTAATTGCATTACGCATATAATGGGTAGTATCATATTAGAAAGTATCTGCCAATAGTATGTATTTGCACACTATCTGATCCACATTACATTTTGAAAGAAGTGTAGATTGATAGGCACTTAAAATAAATTGTATTTATTTAAAAAATATATCTAATTATTTTAATTTGTATAAAATAGCATCTAAAATTTCACCCGAATTTTCAGGTTATGTTGCTTATCGAATATTGAAGCCAAAAGTTTCTGGGCGGAATATGACGTCGAAGAATGTTCTTCAATGTTTCACAGGATGTAGTATTAAGTGTGTGTATGTAATTAAGTGTATTAATGACACTGGAATAATAATCCTTATATAATAAACTAGCCATAAATGTATACTAATATTGAAATAACCAATCCGTATATAGATTTCGAAAATCTTGACCAAGCATGTCTTTTTATCAAAGTATTTTATAAAAATAGTGCTTCTCTTCGACATTCCGACAGAAGCGATTAAATGGGGTAGTACGATCAAAGAGCAAAACGACTAACTTGCGGCGAAATCCGCAAACCGAGAAAGCTTGTCGGGATATAATGCTGAATTTCCTCATTTATAAAACTTCTGCTGAGGGATTCAGTGTAGGTATAAAATTAACTAGACTTTAGTAGTGACTTTGTGCAGTATTTCTTGAGAAATCAAATGCATTTTTTTAGTTTTTTCATACTTTTCTCCGCCATTTACACTCGAATACGTATATAACGTAAGGGCATCATGGTGAACATTATGGTTCTCTTGAGAGCGATTGTTTATTATTAGATATATTCAGTAAAAATTACTTAAGTTTTGGCGATTTGTCTTCGCTAGCTAGCGCTTAACGTCTATATAGTTGTGTCTTAAGAATGATCATGAGAATAACGATAATATAGGTAGGATTTTTGATGTGAAACATTTTTTTCATAATTACCAGAACCTCCCGTATTAAATCTATTCTATAAATTGTTCTTATGTAAATCCTCACATTTTACCTGTTGAAATAGTATTTGTTAAGTGAGGTATTATTCCATGTTCGTTCCAAAAATATCTTAATATATGTGTTCAAAAACACGTGCATTTAAAACGTGCACGTGTTTTTAAAAGTCCTAAGTAGAAGTAAACGTTTTTAAAAGTAAGTAGTTAGATGTGAACCGCAATGTAATTCGCGGTTCAGTTTGAACACAATGTGTGCGGTGAAATATATCAGCGCATGCAGTATGCTATTACCACATGTGTTGCCAAAGCTCTTCCTCTAAGAATACCTTACAGATTACTATGTACAACCTATGCTCTAGATTGCTTCATTACTACTTTCATGTAATAATAGCTATAGAAAGCGTAGTCCAAAGTGACACTTGTAATCAACTTCATATACATCTTTCAAGAGTCTTACCTGAATCCTCCGGGGTGGATTATCTTAATACTCGTCTTTCGTTTGCTTTTGGCCTTTGTGTGTACAAAATGACGTTTAGTGACTTTTATTTTTTCATGTATGAAGAAAAGATAAATACATACAGTATTATAACCTTATAGCATGGAAATAATAAACGAGCATGCAGCCCCCCTGATGTTACGTGGTTACTGCCACCCATGGACATCTGTAATTAACCCTAGGTAAGATCAAAGTCTCACCTAAGGTTAGTCACAGATGCGTTGCTACCCTTGAAGACTAAGATGAAATGCCTCGGAAAAGTATGTCTCCCTTCCCACACCCTTCAGACCAGAACACAACACATCATAACACTGCTGTTATTAGGCAGAAATAGGTGAGACGGTGGTGCTTCCGGAGTCGAACCACAAAGAGTTCTACCACCTTCATAATTGTACCGTCGGCCACATAATTTCTGAGATAAATAAAATCCGTAAATTACGCTTGAAGTGAACGTTTTGATATTCTAAATTCCTGTATTTGCAAATATGGCATACGAACATTCTTTATTATTCTAATAATTATTTTGTAATATATGTATTTAAATATTCTAGTACACACACTTTGTATAGCTCAAACAGACATTTCAACGTTACAAATTTTTTCACGTCTTTCATAAATCCATCTCCGAGCGCGAGGAATCTACTTTAAAAATTCATTTGGTATATAGTGTAATGTATGTAATTTTAGAACTAGGATTTTTATTACAGTATACTTGTAACATTGTGTTTATAGTGCTTAAGAAAATTAAAATTCATGATACAAGTATCATACTAAAAACATCATTGTCCGTTTCATAGTTTGACAACAATGTATATGCTGAAAAAAATACATCCAGCCGATGGTAACTGGCCGTCCATGAACATGATCAACCCTCGCAAACGCGTCGCCTTCCCTTAAAACCAGTTTTAAAAGCCTCGAACCAGCTTGTCACCCTTACCACCCTGTTTAAACCAGAACAGTAACGCCTAACATTGCTGTTGTTAGGCAAAAATAGGCGTGACGGTGGTACCTCCTAAGTCAAAGCACAAAGTGTCTACCACCCTTAAACCTCATCGTAATAAGTGGCTATAGCTGCCCACGAACGTCTGCAATCGAATAAATACGATTACATTCCTACTTAAGCCCGGCTGCACATCCGATGCGACACCAGAGAACTAAGTTGAAACGCCTCTTATACATGTCTCCTTACTATACCGTAGTGTACTTAACACATTCTCGTATTTCAAATCAACACATAGCAGCGCTTAGGACTGCTGTTATACAGCAGAAATGTATGTGGCACTGCATCATCGGAACTTCGACTTTGGTACTTCGTGCTCTTGCTTGATTCGCCACGAACGATTCTATCACCTAAAAAAACATATGCATAGACCATCCGATTTTTGGTGCACGTATTTGGCAGTAAACGCTTCATGAGTAATTAAAACTGAATTCCGAAGAGCACGTCATCAAAATTCAAAGATCAATTAGTAAAGCCGTGAGATCGCTTTGATCTCAGTGAAAGACCTTCCGGACCGGTCGGCTTCTTTAATTCGCCGGACGCCAAACAGATTATCCACTTTTGTTCGCCAGCTTTAGCATATTTAATGAGAGATTTTCAGTAGAAATTTTTAATGTTCCAACAAAGCTTACGTTAATCACATTATAATGTTGTACTTACGACCAAATCTAAAGTCATTATTAACGGCACATTTGTACAGAATGTTAATGGTTAAGTGTCTTTTTGATCCATAGCTAAAAGGTTAAGCGATTCAAATCATTAATGGCCCGTGTATGCATGAAAATATACCCCTGTAAATAAAATAGGAAGATTGTATGTCCGTCAGTATAAGTAACATGAAATACTCCTATTTAAGTTTCATTCATTCATCCGTTCCGTTCGTTCATTACACCATAGTTGTCTTAAACATTATTCTAGTATAATGTATTAACCCTTAATATTTGTATGCAGCTTTGACTAGTGTGACAAAAGAGGCATTTACCCAAGGCTTTCTTACATAATAGGAGCTATGCATCTGTATCCTGACTTTAAGTAAGACCAGAATCCTAATCCTTACAGATGTCCATAAACAGGAGGGACCAGTTTATCTTCAGACGGAATGCATACTCGTTTGCAACTTTCATGTTTACAATAATACGGTAGTTAAAATTTAAGAAAGATATTGTATATAATGCATCTATTAATATAAGTCATTCTCGTATTATGTATGTATATACCCAAAATGATAATAAATGTTTAAAAACTAAATGTATTCTCCTACTCCATCTATTCCACTCTAATCTATCTACACATGTGATTTTTTCCATACAATATTTACCAAAAAGTTAGCAATTTCAACAAGCGCATGACTTTATGAAAATTATTTTAATATATATATTGCAATCTATTACCTGCTTTATATATTACGTGTTCTAGCATTATTTTTCATACATTACGCCTATAGAAATAGTCGCAAAAAATAATCTTAAATTTCGCTTTCAAGAACATAGAGTGATCTGTACTAAAGTTTAGGACGATAAAATGTGTAACATATAATATGAGGATAGATGAAGCGGAGCTCGACGCGGACGCGGATGTGACATCGTATGCGATAATGATATGAAAGTTCAAGCTTCAGAATGTGAGAGCAAGAGCTCCATAATACTGGAAAAGGGTGTGTTTATAGAGAAGATAATTTTATTTCTCATGAAAATCTTAAAGCATATGAAATACGTCCCAGTGATTTACGTCAATCGTAAAAGTACTTTGCAATATTCTACGAATATGATGTATGGTATAATATACACACCAACATACACCAATTTACACATACTAAGGATACTGGTCAATACGAAATTTGATGTAGCTTTTTAAAAACTAAATTCTGAAGTGATAGGGATTTGGGCGATGATCTAACAATACAATGTAACTAACAATTAAGTAGGCTCTACAAAACTTTGCAAAGATTATGAAAGATGATCACATTGTATCACCATATCGTTTTTGTGTTAACATTTTTTGTTTTCAATAGATTCAAAACTTAGAAAAAGTTGTGGTGACATAATTATACAGATACCACCATCACAAGTATCTGTTATATTTATACAAATTCAAATTCAACAAAGTAACAATTTTAGAATATCAACTACAACTTTTTGTTTTCTTTACTTTATAAGACTGGAATAGCAAACGAACATGCAGTCCACCTAATGGTAAGTGGCCACTGCAGCTCATGGACATCTGTAAGCACTTTCATACAGAACAAGGATACTATCTGAAGTCAATCACAGATACGTTGCTACTCCCGAGGACTAAGATGGTCGCCTCATAAGAAAATGAGCCGGTAACCACCCCATCCACCGAAACGTAGGAACTGCATCACACTAGACATAGGTATGGCTTCCCAGTGACTTCCAAACCTGGAACCAAACCAATCAACTGATAGTTTCGGTCAACCAAGCCTCAGTCAGACATCAGACAAAGACATCTTCTCAAAAAGTTAGGTCGAGGAAGGATGGCGTTACTGCTCGTCCCCTAGTTTTGATCTTAGTTGCTTCGTACAACATGTCCGGGATGAGTAAGAACGCTGCAACTCAGGGCCACATGGCAAAACCCAAAAAACACAATATGTTATGAGTACAACTCTTATTATTTTTATATTTTTCAGTACCACTACTAAAACCATTTTTGTCCAAACGTTCCAATGTGCTAGGCGTTTAGCGTTGATTGGCTCGAATCCTCTGCTAATTGAATTTCAAGTTAATCATGGCTGTGGCCGCACATCATCTTAATTATAGAATGTAATTACATTAAGAGGAGCTGGATGGCTTGCGCATTGTCTACTTCAATCTCATATGAAGACAACTTTTTGTCAGGAACACATTCCTTCAGTAATAACTACTACACTACACTACACTTACACTTTTACAAACAATTAAGTAAACTGTCTTCCGTGTCTCCCTCCAAATTGACTTCAGTATTAGTCAGCACACACGTCACGTGCTCACTCGCCACTTAAGTATAAACTGGTGCCGTCATCCGCATTTTGTTTCAAATTAGAATTTCGCGAGGAATTCTGCGAGTTGGTACAGCGTGAAATTGTATCTGGCTCCAGCAGGCGCCAAGCTGACGTAGAAATACTTCCCTTAGACAGACGTCATAAGTTCCGGATATTCCTCTCGGCGAGAAATCTTATAGATATGTACTATTACAATTATATTGTACACTATGATTGAATATTTCTACAACATACATATTCAGGCGACTTCCAAAGGAATGGTTCCTCAACGATGTACTTTTAGGTAGGTTATCCGCTGTGGTTGATACATTTTCGCTATTAATAGATGAATGATATTTATTTGTCTCATCGGAGAAAAATTGCCCTCCGAGACGTACTGAAAAGACTTAAAGGCTGATACTTAATTGCTATCCCTGCAATAACAATTTCAACTAAAATGATATTTTGAATATCATTTTAGTTGATTAAATTAAATAAAATATTTACGTATTCAAGACTTTACAAAACTTTAATTTTCGTGTTTTTTCTTCTAAAGTTAGTACTTTTAGATAAGGTAAGAAAAATAAAGTAAAACACGTACCTCAACAAAACAAATTATTCTTTAAATTAAAACTGCTTGAAGCTCAACAAACTTGCAATGTTTATTTCCAAGACGTATAAAAAACGAAATAAAACCTAAAGATCATGAGATACAAAGTGATTTTGTAAGTGGAAACGAAATCTTGCAGTGGTGTAATGTGGACATCGCGTGACTTCATGTAGCGTGATTGAAGGTGTACGAAAGAACGGTAATAGAACTCATAGTACCAGATTCTACACTATATGCGAGCAGCCAATATAGTCGGCCACTCACAACTGGAAATCTCGAACTGTAGCAAATCGAATGAATCACGGAAAACCTGATTCTGCTAATAATTGCGCGAAATACGTGAACCATTTCAATGATATGGCGTTTCTCTGTAGCTTGTCTAGTTTTGTTTTAAAAAAGGTTAAACCTTTTTTAAAACAAAACTATTTTAATAGAAGAGTAGGCAGTAACTCTTTTTTGAAGCTAACGATGTATAATGAATTCCTTTAATAAATATGTAGGTCTCCTCTAAGACTAAGTTTCAGGTAATCTAAATATTTCCTATTAATGAAAAATATGACTCTGTATTTTAAAAATAATTAGGGCTCGTTTAGTCTGTCCTATGTAACAGCTGCTACAGCTACAGTCAACTTTATAAATCCCGGGACATTGGTATGGTATGGTGTCTTTTGGTGTACGAAGGTTGGTCTTAAAGGGCGTAAATATACATTTTATACCTTCTATCCAAGATTCTTCCTATCTTATCTGTTACACATCTAAAATCATATAGTGCTAAGTTATTTCATAGTTATTTCTTAGAGTTTATTTGTCATTCAGTCATTTTTGAACTATATGAATATATATCTACAAATCTATCAGCCATTAGTCCGCTTCTACATATCGAACTTCCTTAACCCGCGACAATCCGAAAGGTCCTTGACTCTTTGAATCTAACGGTTTTCACCCGTTATCTTCAGGCATCACGTCAACATCATTAGTCTACGTGATCAGGGAGCGTCAGGTATTGCTTTTCATATCTTAACTCTATACCTAATCTCTTAAGTATGTAATTTGTGTCTTTATTCAGACATTTTTATATTGTAAAGTTCCTTAAAAAATATGACATACTTGATTATTAAGGAATTACTCTTAAACTGCAGAAAACGTATAAACAATCCTTAAATCAGTTTCAATTTCATAGTTAGGCGCTTTATTTGATTTCTTGTTCGCGATTTTTTTTAATTTAAGTAGTATATGAGCATGCACCTGTTGGTAAGTGGCCACTGCCGCGCAAAGATATCTTCATATTGAACAGGGGATTTATTTGAAGTCAATCACAGATGCGATATTACTTCTGAGGGCTAAGGTATATAGTCAACCTATGATTGTTCCACTGCTGGGCATGGGTCTTCTCTCAAAGTGAGAGAGTTTTAGGCCATAGTGCACCGCGCTGGCCATGTATGAATTGGTAGACTTCACACACCTTTAAGAACTCTTTTAGAACTAGCGGGTGTGCAGGTTTCGTCACGATGTGTTCCTTCGCC
>DWTU01002845.1:0-11004 GCA_018251515.1 Cecropterus confusis
GAGGCACAGGACCGGTTGGAGTGGCGCCGTTTAGGGAAGGCCTATATCCAGCAGTGGACCTCGAAAGGCTGATGGATGGATGGATAGACTGCATAATCGTTTGCTACTTTAATTGAATAAAAGGATATAAAAATGTTCTCAACTGTACGTTATTTCTTATCATGCAACGTACAAACATAAATGCACACCAAGTATAGTAGTTCTCAACGCGAAGACGGATTTTTAGCGCTGATGAAAAGTTTATGCACCTATAAACAATTTAAAACGCCGTTAAATGAAAATTTGTAATGAAAATAAATATATAAATTTTGTGATAATATACGGATAAAATTATAAGCTCTAGTTATATTCTAACTGCATAATGGAACTCCACGATGCCACTAAAATTCTACTTGAAACTTCGGACATGTTTACGTGCTTGGAATATAAATACGTGAAAATAATTAAACTTAAAAGGTTTTATTGTTACGAAACTAAATAAGTTTAAATTTTTACATAATATAGGAGTAGCCAACGAGCATCGCAGCCGACTAGATGGTAAGTGACCATTGCCACCCGTGTACATCTGTAATCAACTCTGGTTAAGTTCAGATGCTTTCTAAGACTGGCCATAGATGAAATCACAAGCCGCTATATCAAAAAGCTATTTACATATTTACCCTGGTTACGCTACGCCCAACGATTTTTTTCAGGTATTTTTTTAGGTTGATGAGGAGTATGGTGTGATGATCTAGGATCTATCGTATTATTTTTTAGCTTTTATTACAGTATCTACATCACTCAATAAAACAGTTAAACGTACATTTTTTTTACTTATTTTTTAATTTAATTTCTTAATTTATGTAAACTTCGTTCAGGTGTTTTCTATATCTAATATTCTTATTAAATTATTTTACTTTTTTAATTGATTTTTTAAAGTATTACAATGTACGAAAAGATGTGTGTTAAAATTCTTATTTACGTTTATTTTGCACATTTGAGGTTCACTCTTTATGTTTCGGTTAACATCAAAAGAGAAATGTTCATGCGCTAAACATAATTAAAACTTATTAAACGCATAAGTTAACACGAATAATGCAATCCATAATGTCAAAATTAATTCAAATACATAACAATAATTTTCAAAACAAACCCATATGTTCTGTCATCTTCAGGACTTTGTTCTAATAACTTGGATAAGGATTTCTAATTTTATAAAAAAAACTCACATTAAGAAATTCACGTCATTTTTAAGGTATTAAAGAGGGAGATTATTAACGCAAAACTACACCGAGAACAAATATGCCCCAAATATTTAGACCCAAAAATATCTTTGATAAATTACAATTTACTTACTCGCTTAGATGTCATGAATAACAGTATAATTGAGTAGTAAATCAGTAGCGGATTATCCAATGTTCTGCAGAGCAAAAATAGTGGTAAGAGAATGCAAAATATTAATAACAATTCAAAACGGATCGACTTATTCGAAGCGACAGGCATTAAATGAGTCGTCGCCCCAAGTTGGGATGTTGCGATTATCAGAAGGAATTATCTTCCCAACAATAAGAGACAACCCGTTAACGGCCCTAGCAGACATGCTGCTTTTAGTAACGGAGATTCGCGATTTGGCGATTGTATCGATGCTGCATAAAGTTCTGATGAATAGCTAGTTGTTGTATCAAAAAGGCGCGTTTCAGCATCGCATTATTGCTGCATCAACAACCAGTAACTCAGCTTCTCCATCGAGTGACCTAGGTTTGTATCCCGGGTTTGAATCCCCCCCATCCATTCATTTTTGTAAAATTGTAAAAAAACATCGTGAGAATAACTTTAAAAAAAGAAACCATCGAATTGTGTGTAAACTCTACCAAGTCGCCCTTCACCAGCACGGTGGACTATAGCAAAAACTCACTCATTTGAGAGAAGACTCGTGCCCAGCAGTGGGACAATGATAGGTTAACCATGAATACTGTATCATTGACAGTTTCTGCATCGAATGTATAATCGTAGATGCCACAAACGTCCAAACTTGTGCGGGGTGTAGCGATTGTTACATGTAACTTCCGAAAAATAAGTAAATCGTCGATAGCTAATGCTGCATGTCTGCTGAAGCCCTTATGCGTATTGGTCTCTAACAACTTAATATTCGAAGGGCCGTGTCGACCCAGCATGACGCAAACCCAACACATTGTAATTATTTCTCAACGGAGTGACACCTTACGTGGAACTTTTGGATACACTCGCTCACAATCAAAAGTTCCATAAATTTAAGGGTAAATTAAGAAATCATAAACGTTTGTTGTTCTTCTTCTTTCTCATTAAAATTAAAAAGTATAACCAAAGTTTAAACAAAGTATCTATACCAAATATAATCATTACGTTTACTACATATAAAAAATAAAACAATGAAACTTATATTTCTCAAAAAGAATTCTACCGAACGACATTATACTGGTTTAAAAAGGAAATTACACACAATATTGACGTAGGTGTGTATTTCACGAAAGAAAATAAATTAAAATTAACACCGTATCGATATCAATTATGTGTTAAGGTCCTGTTGCGTGCTCTTGTAACGGTTCGACAGTCTGTCGAGTTGGCGTGTGACAGGCGTCTTCTATAAACTTTAACGTAATCCAACCGGGCGGCGACGTCACGTCGATGCGCGTAGAAAGTCAACCTTTACGATGGTCGAGTGAACAAAACAAAACAACTTAGACATGTCAATGCCCACGCCTTTGGTACGGTAACCCGATATAAGCAGACGGATACATTTAACACAACCGAGAGGTTCGCAAGCGGTCGGGACTCGCGTGAGAGCAGGGCATTAAGCGCAGCGATGAGCGATGCGCCAGCCGAAGGACGCCGCCGATAGTTCAGCGCACGTAACTTATTCCGCGACTTTTATCTCGCAGGCGACTACTAGATGTCACGAATTTCGCTTTGTACCCACTTACATAAGCAACGAATTTATAGTTCCAATAATTTTCAACCAAATCTCGGTTTTCGTAATAAATTCTACGATTGAAAACGATTTGATAGATCACAAAATATCAACCTGACATAAATGCCTCACCATGCACGCAACCTTACCAGCCCATCCGCTCGCCCGTGTCATGAAAGAAGATACTTTAATATCCGATTCATTGTTCTGTTACAAATTTGTCAGTGATCTTTACATTAAACTTTTTCTCTTTCAAAACTTGAGATGGGTTCATAATCCCCTGGTGCGGCCGGCACTTGTAAGTAAATCTTCATCACATAAGATGAGGACCACACAAATAAAAATATTTGTTACGTTTTAAAAACTTTAGATAAGAGAGTTTTATGAGCTTAATATTGTCATTGAGATCCGATTGCTGTATCACATTATCGTCAGAAAGTGTGGTTTCCCATTTCCTTCACTGTGTTATTCTAAACTTAATAATGTTTTTTATTCTAAGTATGGTCTGGTTTTGCGGTAGGTAGGTGTCACTATTGTTTAATTTCGCTGAATGTAACATAACTAATCACCCACATGATATCAAATACCGTTTTCAGTCAGCATTATATTGTCAACTGTACCTGTGTATCTGTACATAAAGATGCAAATGTTTGTCTTTGTGTTCGTATCCTATAAACCTGCCTGCATGGTTTTTGTATATTTTGAGACCGTTTAAGAGTAAATTTTAACTCAAAAATGTTTAAACTTTAAAAATGTACATCTTACATAGTTTGTCAATAGTAGTCTCCAGGCTCTTACATTACATTGAAAGCAAAATGTTACTTGTTGAATTTGGCGTCACTTTTACACTTATGTATTACCATTACCTTTTTACTTCCATCCATCCATCGGCCTTTCGAAGTCCACTGCCAGTTATAGACTTCCCCTAAAAGTGCCACCTTTATGTTATAATGTGATATAATACATGTATTCTTGGAGTGGTCTATTTTCTATATTTCATTTAATAGCCATATTGTTATGTAACTCTGCAAACTGAAACAATTCTAATGATATGTCAGATATCTAATTCTGTCAAGTCGTTTATGCTGTACCGCGTGCGTAAGAAATGGACATAGATACATATATTTTGACAGTCGCGTAATTACTAAATTGTAAATTGAACATCCTCACATGAATTTAGAACATCCTCCATACAAGATTTGGTACAATGTATATCTATAATTTTATACTAATTATTTAAGTTGGTATGTCAAAACCAAATAAAACCATACCTTTTTGTAACTGACAAATGTTTTTTTACCGGACGACCCTTCTACTTTATTGCCTTTGTTTGAAATTTAAACAATAAAAACGGTACAATGTATAAAAACTACAGAGAATAATAACTGCGTGGGCGTAACTTTTTCATAGAATATAATTTCATTTTGTGAAGTAAACACGAGCAGATTACACTCGTATTTATGTTGGAAGTAATGTTTGGCCAATTTACTTTAGTGAAACCCTAAAAAGTTTGCGCTCATCGCATACACGACTATTTGTAAAAAGTTTTTGGAGGAAATACTAGAGAATAGTTTAAGATTGAGAAATAAATAATAACTTAATTTCCTATATATTTGTCGGTGTGTCTGAAATTGTATGAAACCAGAACTACTGAATTTAATATGCAGGAATATATCATAGTCCGTATTTTGATTTAACATCGGGACTGTATGTCATTAAAATGTATGGGCTCCATCAAAAATTATTAGGTACAATAAAAAAAAATATGTTCAAACAATGTATATAATAATACGTCTAATTTTTAATGTTAAGTGATTTTCACAAATAAATTGTCTCAGAGATCGATGCCCAGAAGTCAACAATAATGGGTCGACGACCTTATTTTATGAAGGTACATTTACTCACATTTGCATCATAAATTATAAGACTACAAATTCACAAATGCTTAAATAACAATGCAATTAAGCACAAGATTTGGCTACGTTTTAGCAATAAGATTGATTTAAGCACGAAATTTGAATTCCTCTTACAACTTATGAGCACTGTGATTACGCATTGTAATTATTAATATTTCGCTTCTGTCACGCAACGGAAAGCCTCAAGGCATATCTTGATGCTCTGACGATGGGCAGTCCACGGTAACCATCTACGAAGATAATTTCGGCTAATTTTCGTAATTCCGCATAATTTTCATTCGAAGTGCATGTTGTGCTCAAGTTAACGTCATTATGTGTTTTCGGAAATTCTTACCGATCTAATTCTAGATGCCCGCGAGCATATCTGTAATAAATTTTGGATGCTTTTATAAGAGCTGTGGTAAGCAATACGTGCTTTTAATTTGCGGTTTTATTAAAATGTTGTTAGACTTAGTTACAAATGTTAACTTATTAGAATAAACTGTCATTATTTTCTATATAAGTATGTAATGGCACACGGATCGTGTCAACGATCTTTGTAACTGGTTTGAAATATCTCCAAAACGTTAAAAAAGTAATACCGTGATTACCCGTTACATTTCAAAATGTATCAATTACGCGATAATGTTATTCTTAAATCATAAATTGTAAATCTTAGAAAAATAATCCGCAAATATCAATTACCCTTTTGTACAATTCCTGATGTATGTCTAACGCATGTATGCCGTATACTTATATATATTGGATTCAGGTACTACCTTTTACAATTTATTTGTGTTTTTATACATAGCGCATTGAATGGCGTTTTAATCGTTTTGCAATCTCATTGCTATATTTAAAATATCATTTAGTAAACATTTTAGGCGAATGATTGAAACTCTACCTCTCCGTCGAGGGTCCGAAGTTCGAATCCCAGGCACGCACCACTGACTGTTCTAAAATTATGTGCGTATTAGAAGTTAATTATCACTGCTTTATGGTGAAGGAAAACATCGTGTGGAAACCTATACACCTGAGAGTTCTTTAAAAAAGTTCTCAAAAGCCTGTGAAGTCTACCAATTCGCACTTGGCCAGCGCGGTGGACTATGGTCTGAAACTCTCTCAATCTGAGAGAAGACCCGTGCCCAGCAGTAGGACAAAATGGGTTGACGGTAAACATTTTAACATCATATGATCAATAACGAAACCACATTAGTACACATTGTAGCCTACATTTAATTATATCCATACCTAATAATATTTACAATAAGGTGCGATAAATATAATTACTCATATATTTAATTGTATGTAGAAGTAAAAAATGTCGGTTATAAATATTTATTCCTCAGCTATACCTCTTATTTCTATTTGAATCCGCATTTAAGGCATTTCTACTCCACCTTGCTTTGTGATCCTTAAGACTCTAAGAAAAGCAAAATGCATCTTCCTCTTATCTCGACATACTTACCGTTCTCTGCAATCATCGTTCTCTTCACACGCTCATGTCTTAGAATACGAGATTCTTTGCCTCCCCTTCCACTAATTTGAACTTCAAAATTCATATAGCGTCCACAAAAACTCCCGGGGCCGTCATTTGTTATCACTTTTTGTGGCGAATAAACGTGATTTCAATATGTTGCTTTGAGCCAATTATTTGGTCTTTTTTGAATGAATACTATGTATTTACTTATCATGAGGTTTAAAAAACACGCTGAATTTTTTTGCGGCCGATAAAATGTTAATCAATTTTTTTCCACGTTATCAACAAAACTTACTATTATAGGCTCTTTAGAATTTAGCTCCAAATAGACAAGTACCATTCTTGTCAGTGACTACTCAGAATTTTTACCAAGTCGGATAAATAACATTGTTTTTTTTTTCAACAGACAACTTAGACATGTAATGCAATCTACTCACACAAAGACAGGCAACAGTGATTGCGCAATAAATACATCCAATATGTGGTAATGATATCAGTGGGGAGTAAATTTCGAGCGAACATCGAAACTCCCATCCATTGTGCGATGTCGATCGCGGAATCGAAGCGACGACACGCAGGGGACCCAGAGTAATAGTGGACAGAGGTTTCCCAGCTATTGCAATGTGATACGATGAGGTGTCAATAAAATAAATGAATAACGCTTTCTATACTATCCCACACTTCCCACAAAGATGAGTAGACAAACCCGGCAGGGAATTAAATTCAAAACCTTGTGTGGTATGGTGAGCTTTGCGCCATACGAATCATCAATTAACATAATAATTATTATTATCGTAATGGTATATGAGTACCATTTGACATATTTAAATGCTAGATCTAGATACTAGATATAATATAATGACGACCCGCGTGGCGGAGCGGTCACCACACCGGTCTGACACGCAGTGGGTCTCGGGTTCGATCCCCGGCCAGTTAGACATCTGAATGATGAGTTTAGATTTCTGTTCTGGGTCTGGATGTTTGTGTATTCGTCTTTGTGTGTCCATGGCACCCACGACACAGGAGAAATACCTACTGTGGTCAGACCGGTATGGTGACCGCTCTCCCACGTGGGTCGTCAAACAGTAATATATAACGTCTATCATATTGCCATTGTCTACAATTTTCCCAGGAACACTTTCACATTAACTTGGATTTGAATTACACTACATACTACATTAAAAAACCCATAATTTATAAATTTGATCACAAATTATTTATTGGCGATCGTGATTACAATAAGCCTCTACAAGTTCAATTATTCTATACCAGCGAGTACACCTTGCAAAGTTCATCAGATAATGAGTACATTTGTTGCGTGTGAAACTAGAATTCCATTTTGCACGAAGCAATGTTTCGCGTAAGCATCAAAGGCAAGCTCTTAAACTCGGAGCCGACTCGATAAATCATGCTTCGTTTAAAACATTCTAACACTTCATTTTGCAGATTCAGCCCATAGATGCCGTCCAAAGCACCCACAATACAAAGTTACCTTAACAGCTCTTTTGTAATAAATCCTACGGAATGTTGCGTTACAACTGCAATAATGCGAATCAGATTAGGAAAGGTATTACCTTTTGTTTTAGTACGCTTTTGCTAGTAATTAATGTCAGTTGCGGCGTGCCCACATAAACTTTAGGAGGTGTAAATGTCTTAACTATTTCTAATCGAGTTTGGTATTCCTTATTTTTAATTGCATTATTTATCATTTTAATTTTAATCGAAAATAACGTTATTTTTTTTACTTTAATGGTAGTGTTCGAAACGTGATAATAATGTATCTTTGAGTTTTTAAGGCATAATTAAAACCTCATTTGGCAAGGAAATTCGAACTTCAATAATAAGGACACTCGAAATAATTCGGCAATCAATTGCGCCTTAATGCTTGCCAAATTGTCACAAGTGTTCCCAAATTTGACTTCGAAATCTGTAATCACGTAAGTCGTGTAAGTTATATAATTAGTTAATTAAAGTAAAATTATTAATTGCACAAATCTTTTTGTTGTTTGTTCTTTTTAATTTATAATATAATTTACTTTTCTAATGCTATATTTGTTCACATTTTACAATGAGAAAAATGTTAGCTTTTTTCTTATTATAAATTCGTAAATAAAGTACCTACCAATTAACGGTTTCCATATCTACAATAATATTTACTAAACTTGAGCACACAAAAATAAATGCTTAAACACCCAAAACCAGAACGGAAAACTTAATTTTAATAATTACTTACCTACTAATTCTAGTATAACGGAACTATGATGGGAAACCTTTATGGTGACCATCATGGTGTTCTTATTTAAAACTTTTACATATTTTTACAAAACATATTTTTATTTCTTTAGAAATTGCAACAATGCAAAACCGCTGACCGTATTCATAAGTCATGCCATTCAGCCAGTATTCGTTGTATACCTATAGAGAGCGGCAATTACTCTGCAGATTACAAAACAAGAACTTCGTCACTTGACGAAAACACGGGTAAAGAAATAAAAACGAAAGGCGCATAGAACAGCCGAAAAACGAGCTATTATGTTGTCCCAAACATGCATATGCAATGTGCCATTATGCGGTATGCACTCCAATGTGCGATCTCGTTCAACATAAGTATTCAAACATGAATTTGGGAGTCACGGATGACGTCACAACATTTACGATGTAAATTTTGGACGATGGATAACAGGAGTATTTGGTTTGGAAATTTGGTAACGCTGCTTAGTAATTCGGTACCCACTGAAACTTGTACACTGTTTGAAGTAGTTTTGAATAATGTTTATTTTATCGTTTAATAAACACACCTTATTCGACATGATCATGAAATCATCGGCTAATTTTAAATAAAAAAAGTTATGCATATGCATATGAACGAAATTTTAAAAAAATCTTTTCAATTTAAAGTCTATATTTTTCGTAATTTCCTAAAACGATCAAAAGTAGTTGCATATTGAAAATAACTTTTGAAAAAGAGGTTTCAAGTGTAACAAAAACTTTTAATAATACACTCAATCATTTAGTAATCACCGCTCTTAACTATTTATTAGTAGGTAACCACATACCTAACAACATTCATTGTTTTAATGGATCGATAATTACTTGGCTGGTATTTTAATGATAAACTTTCTTAACCATATTCTAAGAATAACTTGGAATATTGCATCGATAACTTTAACTACGCTATTTTATGACAGAAATGATAGGTATACTGTTAAAATACGCAAAATAAATCAATTTCTAATTTCATAAAGTGAACGACGCTTATTTTTAAAATACATATTTAGAAATTCAAATGAGTTAAATACGGTACAAGGAAATAGTCACATGAAAAACACAGAAATATTGACCTATATTGTAATTTATGTGTTTTGATGCAACCAGTTGTTGCAATACCGGTGTACCCCTACAATTCGGAAAGGATTAACCCTTAACCAACAGTTCATTTTTAGACTGTCTTATTCTCCCATCTTTGAGCATCAGATATTTATTGGATAGGCACGTAATAACCATATAATTCCCCTGCAGTAAGTAGATTACCAAGCCGCGGTGAGTTACTGAATGGGCGATCGCAACAAATAGTATAGTAATTCCAAAGAGTTTTGAATACAGTCCAACACTATTTTGGTCGTCGAACGGTGATCTTTAGCTTCTATTTCATTTTGTTCTGCGATCCCTGCGGTTAGAATGGCGGGTTTACTATAGGAGCATAGATAAAGGGGATTGTTGAAATGTATTAAATACAGAGCGATGTTCTTCCTTCGTTAATGGTCATCTATAAATACGCGAGATGTTTTGCTGCCAGCAATGGGACATACCGATTTCTGTACAATATTAAATTGCTCTTTGTGTTAACTGGTTCTGAGATGATTTACGAATTCTGAATTCTTGTCTATAGACTTCATTATCCAGAAGTTAATTGGTTTTTATTATACACTAAGTAGTATATTTTCGGTAAATGATAAATATTATATCTATATATAAGATTAATTATATCAATAATTAAAATGTCACCGTAATAATTTAACACTATTATAGGAATATTAATAAACATGAATAAGTAAAACTTTGCGAGTGTCGATATTTTTCTTCTTTTATGAAAAAAAAAATAAGAAAAATAATAAGAAGTAAAATTGAATGAGTTGCATTTTATGTAACACTTCACGATCATTGTTATAGAATACATATAAGATAGATTCAACAATGAACGAACATTTCCCTCTATAATGTAGGTACCTCATATTTTTATGTAAAGGTAATTTTAAACTATTCATAGTTAATTACTGTTTTGATTGAGTCATTTATCATTTTTATAAAACTAAAACGATTATAACGCATACATAATCATTGAGTCATAAAATTAACTCTTGGTTGTATTAGCATAAGCAATAGGGATACTATTAAAAAAAAGATTTATTATGTTGTCGGGCCATTTTTATTAATAATGGTTGGTGATTAGATGCATTATTTTAATAAAAGACTTCCAATATTTTGTTCGTGTACGTATATTTCTTCTTCACCTGGATTAGAAAAATGTTATAATAATGTTTCCATTGTATTAATAAAAAAACTAATTTAAATACAAATAAAAAATGCGAAACAAAAACAGATTGTATTTATAATATATATAAACAAGAATATAAACTATATTATAAGTAACAATCAATTTCATTAAATAATTATACTTTATTAAATATAATTATATAATTATT
>DWTU01002846.1:0-11004 GCA_018251515.1 Cecropterus confusis
ACAAGGCTTCTCGGTTGTTGAAGAATTGGAGTTGTTTTGAAGCCCCGAAGGAAATTTCTCGTGATATCACGTGCTAACATTCCTATTAATTTCTTGAATGATTTTTGAACAAATTACTATTGATAACATATTAATATTTAAGAGCCTTTGCCGCCACAAAATAAACGGATTTAACTTGACATTAATTATAAAGTTGTAACAATTGATTTATTCTTCATTTATAAGGCCATTATAAGGCAAAATTAAATAGTCTTTTTATATTCCATACTCCAATTTTATGGAATCAATAGTTCAATGTTATGAAATCGTTCAATTTTATTCAACAGTTCAATGAGTTTATATAATTGATCTGCGAGGTGGAGTGGTTTTCATATCGTTGTGATACGAAAGGTTCCACATTCGATTCCTAGCTTTGCCTAAATAAGAAATTTAGATATTAGTTCTGGGTCTGGGTGCTTATGAACTAGACTTTGTATGGTTTATGAGTGCTCGAGCACTTCTTTGCGTGGGGTAATGACACAAGAAATCCTATGTAACTATGAGTGTTTAAATTACCAGTTGAGTGATTTTCCAAATTATACAACTCAAAGTATAGAGTGATATCTTCGTGTACCAGTAAATTACCAGTAAATTTAAGAGATTTTCCAAAACATAAAATTCACATTTTAGAGTTAGCCATTAACAACCCGGCTATACGGCTAGTATCCACAAACTTGTGACAATAATTCGGCACGTGGCATGCGACAGTGCTATTTGAGGTAACAGCGAGTTGCCGTTCCGTGTATGCGGTAGGGATGCCAACCCGCTTAGAGCCTCGCAAGAGTGTTGTCAACGTCGATTTCCAAGCGCGCAAGCGAAACGTTTTTAAATATTTTTCAGTTCCTTTTATATGAATAGTTCATTTTGAATAGTATTTTTTATTAAATTTGACTTTTATTTTAGTGTCCAGGGCAGGTTGTAAGGAGCATTGAGCTTACCTTTAGTTAAGTAGTCACTGATGTTCATGGACATCTTTAACCGATCCTAAAGTATAGAACAATGAAATAGAGAAAAACATAGGAAAAGAGTTTTGATTGAGGTGTCTCTCACTCCATTCATAACTCTAGTTTACCACACTATTCAAATCAAAGTACGAAAGCCACTGATAGTTCAGTTACATTCAAAAGTTTCAAACTCAACTTTATTCAATTTCATGTCAGTCATTACAAATTTTAAAACAATTAATTTAAGAATTGAACTTACTTCTATTTTCATTGTAATATGTATCAGCTTTAATTCATTACTCAATATAAGAGTAACAAAAAGGAGTTTTATATGTTCTCTGTAAGACGATATTTATAAGTTAAATTGGGAAGTAAGTCGCAACGATTGTAATAAGGTGTAATAATAGCTATTAGTTAATTTGTCAGTGTTACTTATCTTATACTAGTTGTAATGTATTAGTATTAGAAAAGTTGTAATGAATTTGATATTATAACTACTTTTGCTTTTAAGATATTTTTATAACTTATCGATAATACATCGTATCGATAAGTAGGACGTCCCTATCAGGCCCTTTGTTGGAGCCAGGTGTCGCGCGGGGTCATACGACCCGTCTACGCGTACCTTTTCAGGTCGCTTGGTACATTTGTACTTTAGGACTTATTATGCCTTTATGCCATTGACGCCTAGATTGGCTCTTCGGCTTACTATTGTTGCTATTTGTACGCCATTTTAAAAGAATTTCAAGTACAATAACTAATATGAGTAGTTTTTAAATTTGGTCATTGAATCAATTATGATATATCACTCATAAGTATTTGCTTTTGAAAGATGTTAATAGTATGGAATAAGAGTCTAATATACTTTATCATTTAAAAGTCTGAATGAATTGTGGAAATGCGACTTTTGCAACGAATTGTGAACTGCTTCTCTGAATTTGGAGTTAGTATATTCATTTGATGTTAGATCACGTACACATATGCATATTCGAATTAGCTATGTAAATAAGATTTCTGTTGGATTGGCTGGAAGTTCCGAGGTAGGCAGCAAGTAGCCGAGTGACAGTGGTATTTGAACGAGGGCAGCGTCTTCACTACGTAAAACAAAATAACTTTTACCGTTCTACATTTCCTTATTATATAATATCCATTGAAAGCTTTTGTAGACATCAAGAGTGGACAAGTAGAAGACAGACAGCAATCGACTTTCTCCATCAAATAGTAGCATTGGACAGCAGTTGTATCGCCGCAGGGTAGGTTAAGGGTGCATTGTAGAGTGTTCGCGTCACACGGCCAGGCTAGATTCAAACTCCAAGCGAAATACAACTCTAACTTGTTGTACGAAGGGTCGTTTATATGTTGTTGGTTTGGGAGATATAGCGTTTCACGTCGGGGCAGTGAAAATAGGGGTGTTTGCAGGACGCGGACCGAGGGGACGGAAGGGTGCGTCGCGCAGGCGTGCTTCAGTCGCCCGCGCGACCCCGCCGCCGGCCGCGCGCCATGGATGAGGCAAGAGTTCGAGACCGCGCGCCACTAACCGTGATAGTAGCGCCGAGCAATGCGTCGCCCCCCAGACTGTCCCCGGCCGACCTGCTCCCGGACGGCGATGCGGCGTTCCACCCGCTCGCGGCCGTTAACGGCCGGCTCACCCCGCCCGGGCTCGAGCCAGCCAGCTACGCCACTCTCACGCCGTTGCTACCTCTGCCTCCGATTAGTACGGTGTCCGACAAATTTGCGTACCACGCCGGCGGTACCTTCACGGTCATCCAGCAACAACAGTCTTACGCCTCGCTCTCTCCAGCTCCGTACAATGAACCATTGTCGCCACAGTCCGCGTATAGCAGACGGAGCGCGTCACCCAACTCGTTCGAAAGGCGGTCACCCACACCTCCAATACCGAGCCCGGGGCTGGACATCAATACAGCATTGTTAGCACGAGAGGAACTAGTCCAAACTCACGTTCAAATTCAGAGCGATACGGAGGAAATTAATACCAAAGAATTAGCTCAACGGATAAGCGGGGAATTGAAACGGTATTCGATACCTCAGGCGATATTCGCGCAGAGGGTCCTCTGTCGGTCACAAGGCACGCTCAGCGATCTGCTACGGAACCCGAAGCCATGGTCCAAGCTAAAGTCGGGAAGGGAAACGTTTAGGCGGATGTGGAAATGGCTTCAAGAACCTGAATTTCAGAGGATGTCGGCGCTAAGGTTAGCAGGTACGATGCATGGCTTTCTTTTTATTGTTTAGATGGCATATGTCTGTGTGTATATTATAACATTTCATTAATCATTTCGTTCGGAAAACAAATGAAATTGCGTTGTATAAATAGTCTGTAAGCACAACATTAGGTATATAAGTGTAATTCTTAATAACATAATGTCCGATATCAGCTCTTAAGTAATTACTACGATATAGTGTAGTTATGTTGGTTTATTTGGCATCAATCAGTCTAATGTTTAGGTTTATGTCGGAGGCTTTAGCCAAATTTTTCCATCTCAATCAGTGATGTCATTCGTTATCTTAATGTCATGACCTCAAAATAAGTGAACATTTTCTGAAAACCGGGTATATAGAGCGAATGTCTGTGTAATTAGTCAATTAACATGCAACAAGATTTTTTTCTTTATAAATCCTCAATAAGGTGTAAAAAGCGGTTTCAATGATAAATCTAGGTTCCGAGTCTCAACAACGTACATTTTTCGTATGTCATTCACTTATCAGGTTTATAAGTACCTTTTGAGGTCCATTGTTGAACATAGGTCTCCTCCACGGGTTTAAGGCTATAGACACCGCGTCTAGCATATGTATTGGTGACCACAATGTGAGTTGATGTTACACAGGAAGACACCGTTCTCCACCTCCTGGATTATGTCCAGTCGTCTCAAACTACATCCACGGGAAGAGAGAGAGTAGTGCTATCAAAACTAATATAACACGGCACAGCTATATATACTATTTATTTCATATAATAATGAAGTAGCGAACGAGTATGCAGTCCACCTGATGTATGAATCCACTGCCGCCCATGGACACCTGTAATTAAACCCGGGTAAGTTCAGTCTTACTTGATGTCACAGATGCGTCGCTACCCCTGAGGACTAGTTTGGATCGTCTCGGAAGACGGAGGCATACTTACCTCCCTTACCTCAGTACTAACTTAAATAGAGATTGACATAAGGTACTTCCGCAAATTATTCATCATATACCCAAATATTTTAAAATAGTTTGGCTACTTAGACGATGGAATTATTATTATAGGTATATCGACTCAAGTATTGTGTAAGTTTTCTTAAATTGAAGTAGGAATTGAGCAGGCAGTTCTGAGTAAGTAGTCACTGCCGCCTGGGGCTATCTGCTACTTACCTTAGTAGGAACTGACTCTTAGTTTGTTAGGATGTATGTGTGTTTGATTTTCTTTCATGCAAAAGACTGCTTGGGTGGCATACATATAGTTTATGACATAGATTAATACATAGGATACTCATAGCCGTGGTAATGCGGGCATCGCCACGTGAATAAGCTAGTGCTCTAATTGCTGCCTAATACAGACATACTAATCCGAGGCGTTACGACTTAGTAGTAGGGGTAGCAACCGAGCATCTGGCAACCTCATGTTTTTTTTAAAGTATGGAAGTAGCCAATGAGCATGCAGCCCACCTGATGGTAAGTGGCTACTGTCGCCCATGGACATCTGTAATCCACCCTAGGTAGGATCAAAATCTCATCTAAGGTTAGCCACAAACGCCTGAGGACTAAGATGGAATGCTTCGGCAAAATATGTCTCCCTTGCCACACTCTTCAGACCATTACAAATCACGCATACGACTACTGTTATTAGGTAGAAATATATATGTATATCTGGTGTATATGAATTGTAAACAAGTTTGTTTTTTATTATATTCAAAAACAGACCGCCTATTACAACGTTGTCTTATACGCAAATGAGCTTCTTACACCTATTTTCAAGCGTAAGCTTCGAATTGAGTGACTTGGCTCGTCTAGTTCTAGACAAATTCATATTATTTATTTGTAACATTATTGCAGGGCGTATCTGTTGATTAAGATCAATGAACACGGCGACATGTCAGCTGAGCGGACGTTATTTACATATTTAATGACGCGGACGTCGCCTATTCGATCGATCGATTCCATCGATTAACTAAATTGAGCGCCGATATATGTGTGTTTTTTATGTTATTGAAGTAACAAACGGGCACGGTAGTTCTGGACTTTATTTCGTAAAAAGAAACGAAAAAAATATGGAAGGTTTTAGGTGAAAACCAACCAGAAACAAAATAGTAGAAACGAAATGACAGTTGGTGTTGAAAAAAAAAAGTAAATATAAAAGACGCTTATGATCAACGCGGTAGACTATGGCCTAAAATTCCCTCATTGGGAACTGGACTCTGAACAATAATAAGTTGACGAAAAAAATTAAGTATAACATGATAACAATAATAAGGTCCACATTTTATTTCTAAAACATCCACTAGATGACACTACTGTGTAGATCACGGTAGTGTCACCTAGTGGTTGTTTTATGTACCAATTTAAGAATTTTCGATTTGAAGTTTTTCATGAAAGTAAGTGATATGTATTTTCTAAGTAATTTTTTAAATAAATTATGGTTTCAAAAATTAACAAAGATTTGTCTAAAAACTATTAAAATCTAAAAAATATTTAAAAGTAAAATAAATTTTGTCGATGAAACACTATGTATATTATAAAACTGTTTTACCACAGACTCGATCCACTCGCAGAAGTGTCGCAGTTACATGTCAGTTCCGCGGACGGTATTTACATATTTAATGATGCGACGTTTCTTCGCCTAATGAGATACACTATCTGCTCAATGCTTTGAATGTACAGATGAATAGCGCTTTTCTGTTGAAACACTTACCTGGTTACTGAATAAGTACAAGTCAAGTCACATTATGTATAAATGACTTATTAAAATTATGTTTTTTTTTACCCATTTACGCATAAAAAAATTATGCATCTGTTGCAATATCGACATTATGGCACAGATTAGTTATAATTTTGCTTTTGTTTTAGTAATTGCTTCAATTTGAAAACGTTTTCCAGTAGCGGTTAGTTAAATAATAAGTAAATTGGTTATGAAATTAATCAATATATACTTCAATATTTGTGATTTGCGAAAAATTTATTTGACACTACACTATTTTATTTATAATCGATATCCATTTGGCATTGGCTGTATAAACAAACATTGCAATATGGATGTGGATCGATTTTCGTATAATTGACCACATGAGAAATATTTATAACAGGTTTCACGACTATAAAGTAAGAAGAAAAATCAAAGTAAAAAGACACACCATGTCTATAATATTGTTACATATCAAACCTTTTTTATAAGAATGAAGTGCCAATGAGCATGCAGTCCAACTGGTCTTGCCGCCCATGGACATCTGTAATCAACTGCATGCAGAACAGGAGTTTCATCTGAAGTCAATTACAGATGCGTTGCTACTCTTGAGGACTACGATGGACGTCTCATTGTAAGTAAGCCGGTAACCACAACATTTTAAGGAAACGCAAGCTACTTGCGTTTTGCTGCACGCTAGAAATAGTTCATTCTTCCAAAAATTTCAACTGTGGTTCCAAAATTTTCACCCGACGAGTTAGTCCGCGTTTACTGCATCAACTTGGAAAAGCAAGTACCACGTCTTCGTATAGAATAGGTATCAGCCCAGCTGTGGGGCGTATGCATTACAACGGTATCACATTTACGTAGAAACAGTACTCTGTTTTACAATTATATACATTTATTATTCTACCATAAAGTAGTACAAAGGAGCTAATACAAACGTTTCATTGTACGTGTTCCACTTTGGTTTGCTTTGCTATAAAATATAGAAGTACAATAGCTTTCATTAGTAATGTTTTATTACCATTATCTATGGTTGAAAGAGGTATTCTCATTGGTCTTGCGAGCGCTTTTTTATTCTATAACTCCTTGTTTTTACTATTATTAGTCATGAATGTACTTTCTATTGAAAATACAACAAATGACCACTCAAATAGATTAATATCATTATCTAAGTGTTGATGCCACTGTAGCTTATCTTTCAATTTATTTTCAACTTTTTTATATTTAAAACTAACGATAACGCAAATGTACCAATAGAAAGTATTCACCGTCGCCTATGGACATTTGCAACATTAGGGGAGTCTCCGATACATCGCCGGCTACAAACACAACTATAGATGGAGCTGAACCTTCCCGAAGTCGATTACGGATATATGCAACTCGTAATAACGGATTCATTAAAGATTAGCCTTAAAATTGGACTCTGCACAAAAATAGGAATGGTGGTGGTGTCTAATCGCATTTCATTGTACAGGATGCTTTGTGACAAGTGATTTCGATGCTTTCTATAGTTTTTGATAAAAAAATATAATTGTAAAAGAAGCAAACGGGAAAGCAGTCCACCTGACACTAAATGGCCAATGCCCCCAATGGACATATGTAATAGACCCCAGATAGGATTGGAATCTTGAGATCATTGATGAATGATCGTCGATTGTCTGAGACGCTGCTACCACTAAGGACTAAGTTGAAACGCCCAATGTAAGTGTATATCCGCTGCTATAACTTTCATACCAGAACATAGCAGCGCTTAATAAACTGCTGTCATGTAGCATGCATGCATGGCAGAAATAGGTGTGGCAGTAGTGTCTCTGAAGCCAAACAATGAAGGGTTTTACAAACATCCAAATTAGATATAATATTAACCCAAGAAAACGTATGAAACAAATATCTTCCGCTTGAATACAATTTCAAATAGCTTACAGTTACACCCATTCCACTTAAGGAAGCATGTTATGTCCAGAATAAATGGTACTATAAGTTTTTACCAAAACCTATAAGCCTATTCAGAGTCAGTCGCACACGCATGGCGCCATAACGAGATCAGAGCGGAATCGCGCGATTGTCATTTGTGCACTATTGTTCACTCTATATGGTGGCGCTACTGCGCATGCGTCGACTCGATTTGGACGCGTCTAAATAGGCATAGATCTATGCGCGCGGCATCGCTTTTTACTACCGCCAGTCTATCTTGACCTGCCCTGCTTCTCGTAAGGTTAGCAATGCAGAAGTAAGCGGGGGCCCGCCAAACGTCGTCGAGGTTCAACGAATTACGGATGCTCGTACTAGCTGTTACGTATGGAGTTACATTGTCAAAGTTACAGCTTTCTTCTCGGATGCTGACTTAATTAGTAAGTTGGATATGTGAATGGCAGCGCAATGCATTCTACCATTTCTGCGTAAATCTAGATGCATCGTTATGTTTAAAATACGGGCGGCATCGCTTCCAGCTAAAGGTTTGCATGTGTCGGCCGCTTTGTTGACTACGATCGCGTTGTTTACGATAATTGCCTCAACTGTTGAAGTTGTCAGTGGAGTGGGATATCCTACATTTTTCTTGACGTCCTCCGCAGGCCGTTTTTCGTTGACATGTAGACACGATACACATTTCAACTTGTTAATGTGACGTTTGTAGAAAAAGTCGACGTGCAGTATTTTGTTATTTACTTTGATGTTGGCAATGATAGCCTGGTTCATATTTTAATTTATACGTTGGATCATTCGCGGCTTCACTTTTACGCACCATAAACATTGACAGCGTCGCATAACCACCTATTCTTTTTCCTGTTTTTTCTATCTTCTTGTAGCTGTGTTCTATGACAGCTGGTATTAGAATGAAAGGTCTCATTTTTTCCCTAGAAAAGATGTTTTATAATAAGTATAATTTACATTTTTTTACGATTTCATTCATTTATATGGATACCGCCATTGTATTCGTATAAAGTTTCAAAATATATCCGGGCTAGTGAGCGAGTAATTTAAAATAGTTAGCTTTATTGTAGTATCATTATTATAAAGAATCTAATCAATCAATCTCTTGTAGTGTATTCCTCTTATTCCCATTACACAACTAACAAGCCTGGCGCAGGGCGAACTAATGACATCAATTAGTTGCGTTCGTCCAGCGAGTAACTCGAACTTTTGCTGACACATCTCACGCTGCGAGTAATTCTCTGCATTAATTGTTGTTTAATATTCAATTATAAATTAGCACTACATTTCACATTTTATTCCGATTAGTTTATAAACCAGTGATTTTGTCATAAAAGAAGCAAAACTATTTGAAAAATGTTAATAGCCTACGTGACAATCATGAACGTCCTAGATTGTTTTTGGTTCAAAATTGTTAGTATATTGATTCGTATTATTTATTTATTGTACATAGATCTCCGGCAAACCCTCTTAAAGGCCATTCAACCAGTCTCCTGCTACATCATTTTTATTCCCATTACACAGCAAACAAGCCTGGTGCAGCGCGAACTAATGATATAAATTAGTTGCATTCGTCTAGCGAGTAACTTGAACTTTTGTTAAGACGTCTTACGCTGCGAGTATATTACTGCATACATTAGAATTAGATCGTCAATTATGTTTTAGCACTTCGGTCATAGTTTACATATTTATCTACTTCAAACAGATAAGAATATAGTGATTTTGTCATAAAGTAGGTGAAACTATGTTAAAATTGTCAAATTCCACTTGAGTGAACAGGTACATTTTCAGATTTGTTCGTTCAAAAATGGTAAGTGGGTATATTGATCCCTAATATTCATTTATTGTATATACAGTTTCAGAAAACCCTCTCAAAGACCATTCAATCAGTCTACTGCTACATCACTCTTATTCCCATTACACAGCTAACAAGCCCGGCGCAGCGCGAACTAATGACATCAATTAGTTGCGTTCGTCCGGCGAGTAACTCGAACTTTTGCAAACAAATCGGACGCTGCGAGGAATTTTCAACGCTCATCGCCGCCTCGATATTTCGCATAGTTTTGTTTTGGCCCAGTTTAATAAATTGAAAATTTGCTCGTTTTCTAATAAAATTTAGATTTTTTTTATTATTTACGTTAACTTTTTTATTTTTAATCTATTTAGATTCTTGCCGATCCCTTTTTTTGGAAACATGCGGTCATGAAAATAATAAAATATAATATAGCTACATATTTATTATATATTATATGATGCCACTGACAAGTTAGTAAGTTTCACTGTTTTTTATCAGAATACGACCACAAATAACCACAAACGATCCTACAAGTAACATAGATTGGAACCACTTATTATTGTCAAACAATAAAATAACAGGCCCGTGATTCGCGTAAACGTTACGAAAAATATAATAAAGAAAAAATCGGTACACACCTATAAATATACGTCCAATTAGGGCTAAAAGATTAGACACAAACGTAAACAAAAACCGTAATCCAACTTGATATATAATAATGGCGGCAAACAAAAGTTCAATATTAATTAAGGAGCCTACACGAGAGTTGCGTGCACGTAGACAATGTTCGTCCGTAAAGAATCAATAAGACTAAAACCGTGTTAAATCAACATTGGGCGAAGGCGAGCAAAGACAAGAAACGAATCCGTGAATTTATGGTCGCATTCACGTAGAGCTGTTGAATACTAGAGCCGGAACGTAAATGATGCCATAATATTTCATTGTCGCTCTACAGAGGTGCTTTGTGTAAGCTCAGCAGATAGTGCTTGCGTCGCCTTTGCGGCTTTCGGCCAGTGTTTTGATTATCTTTGCGCATTTTATGTTAATCTTCCGATACAGTGTTTGTCAACCTTGTGGTACGCGTCTTCTTCGGAAGGTTATGACGATTTCATATTTAAATTTTAAGTCAGACACAACACACTTGCAAACAATTTCTATTTTTAAATTCGTGCTTCTGAAGGCCGACTGAGGAATCTTATATGTGTACAGAACCTGTATAGTAATCATAATATAGTATTTTAATATATATGTATATTATATATACATACGCATAGAACCTATGATTATGTTGTGTTGATAAGATTAAGTGGGTTCACTATCTAAAATTGGCTTGAAGATTTTAAATGAAGTTTCTTGTATTGACCTACATTTAATTACATAGTTAAATATAAATAAATACT
>DWTU01002847.1:0-11003 GCA_018251515.1 Cecropterus confusis
CACCTCCGGCCAGCATGGCCAGCAGCACGACGGCGGCGGCCCACACGTCGGCGGGCGGCGCGCGGTAGGGCGCGGCGGCGGCGGCCAGCACCTCGGGCGCGGCGTACGGCAGCGTGCCGCACACGCGCGACAGCAGCCGCTCGCGCGCGCCGTGCCTGCAACACGCGCGCACGTCACTCGCCCGCCCACGACACCGTTTCGTCTAACATCTAAATACTCGGCCGAGTACCTCGAAACGGTGACGGTATTTGCCGAGCTAGGGCGGTGCGAATCCGGCAATTAATTGATCTACTCGAGTGTTCGGTCCTTCGCACGATGTCCGCGCTTTCACCGAGGGGAGTAATGTTTAGCGCGAATCGAAGGATTATTTCTTTTTATTCATGTTCGGTGTTTACATACTCTTCATAATTCAGCGAGTTACTCGGAGATTCGTTCTCGAGTAAACATGAATGGGTGGATTACTACCGAAGCGGTGATGAGCGGAATGAAGAAATGTGTTAATAATAACCACGCAGAAATCGTATTTTTTTCACATCTCTCCGTCTAGCGTTGATGGATATCATTCAGTGGAGACGTAAGCGGTGTGGGGCGGACGCGTAGCGAACGGCGAGTCGCGTACCACGGTACGAAGCTGTCGTGAGGCGAAAACACGAGCGATGAGCGGTGAGCGGGCGGGCGGCATGCGTCGGAGATAAGGAATGACGTGGTAATGTGCCTTTCTCTCCCCGCCTGACGCACCGTACTTGCTACGAAATCTTTTTCTCAACAAGCTCTGCTAAGATTTAAATAGCTAAACCTCGCCTTCGATGCCACTCGTCTTCGCACATCTCCGCTTTTTTGGAAACCGACCCTAAAAGTTGCATAAATGTTGAAAAACGTACCTCACCTGAAGAGCGTGGCCATGCCGAAGTCTGATATCTTAATTTGATCGTGTTGATCGAGAAGCAGGTTCTCCGGTTTGATATCGCGGTGCGCCACGCCGCGGCCGTGCAGGTACGCGAGCCCCTCCAGCGTCTGTCGCCAGTAGCGCCGCGCCTCGCTCTCCGGCATACCCACGTCAGGCTCTGTTCCAATATATCACACCCGTCATTGAGCATTGCCACCACTGTCAAATGGTCATGGCGATATATCGTTAACCAATCGTTTTGTAGAAACAACTACAGAATTAGAGATGTTCTCTAAAGGTTCAACGATAACATCTTTGATTGAATTGTTTCACTGGTGAATTTTATTTTCACTTTGATAATTTTAATAACAATTAAATAAATTGGAGTAAAAACTTAATTGAAATAGGGAGAGTACTAAATTAAAAATATGTTTCATTTCTTTTGATCGTTCTTTCATTTGATGCTCATATTGTCGTAATAGCAAAAAACGTCGTTCCCCCTCCCCCTTTTTCCTCTACTTCTAGGCGCCATTTTTAAAAATTATATAGCGTATGTCACTTTCCCAACTGAAACGGTTCTAAAGATATGTCATATGTCAAAATCCGCCAAGCCGTTTGGGCTGTAGCGCGTGCCAAAGCAATGGACATAAACACAAACAAACAAACATATATACATACATACATGCGCTCGAAAAACATTACCCTTCTTCTCAAGCAGGCGGGTGTAAAAGATGAAAGGGTAAGGAGGTACTCGCCTATCCGATCAAAAAGCTCGCCGCCTTGCGCGTACTCCAGGAAGAGGTAGTGCAGGTGGCGGTGGTCGCGCTCGCCGAAGCAGCGCAGCACGTGCGGGTGGCGCAGCGCGCGGTGCAGCGCCGCCTCGCGCGCGCCCTCGGCGCCCGCGCGCACCGCCTTCAGCGCCACACACGCACCCGTGCGCGCGTGCACCAGCAGCCGCACCCTGCACACGCGCCACGCCACGTCACTACGCTATCCATCTCACGCTCTAACGAAACAAATTTCGTATCTCAGGATGTCACTTATTAATGAACTTGAACCTTAACATCACTGTCGAGCAGGTATCGAGAATTTTCTTCCCGAAGTCGTAGAGTTCGGGGTTTCTACTGTCTCTGGCGAGATATAAATTGTGACCTCCAATTGTACTACAAATATTCCACGCCCGAAATAATTATCTACAAAGACAACTATCTTAATCAGGTTAGAATAAGTTGATATACTTTTTTCTTGGATTTATTTCAGATTCTACCAAAATTTAATCACGCGATTTTTTTTAACCACAGACTCATTTTAATATGATCAACAAATTATATAATTGTTATTTTTATGTGGGCCGGGAAAACAAAAATGTTTCAAAGAAATTTTGTCTAACGTCGGTAGTCAAATACATTTTGTATCGCAAAGTTTCAGTTAATGTGCTATAGCCGCCGTTTTTCATAAAGTACTTTTGAATGGTTAAGAGTTTTGACTGCGATACGTAGAATTTTGTCAGAAACTTCCTGTAAACAGTTTACATTCAATACATGACTACAAAATCAACATTAATTATTTTGAGTGTAAAAAATGCAATAATAATTGAGCCTGCTCGTATAAAACTTTGGGTCTTGTTAAAAGATCCACTGAAAAACAATTTATCTTTTAGTGATCCCAATTCGCTATCTCTACCCGCATTGGTACTACCCCCCATCGATCGCATACATTGCAATAAACCTATATAATCGGCCGCTGCCGAAATTTTACTATTACACGACTGTTAAACATATGTATTATTTTTAATTACGTCACAGTTAAGGTTAGGCAATAAAGCAGTAAAGTTGAAACATATTTTTCGGCAGATACGAATAATTGAACAGGCGGTCATCTTTGAACCCAGATCTATGAGAACGATGCGTTTCGAATGTGCTCCATAGTTTATGCATGCCTATAGAACCACGAGCGGATTTTTTGATCCTCCAAAATTTGTCGCTCGCAAAAAAAATAGATACAAACAAAAAAAGAACTTCAATTTTGTTTGTTTGCATACAAATTTATATTGATTATTTTGAAGAGTTGGCTTTATCCAAAGTGATTTGTTGCACGATATTTATTTGTTATCCTGACTTTACCTCGATGCATCCTTTACTTAAGTTAACGACATTCAAGTGTCGTCAATATTACAAAAAACGATTGCCTAAACAGAAAAGTACATCGTAAGTACGCCGAACTCCAGAGGAATCTAGATCTGGGAAGCGCGCCGCGGCCGAGAGACGTCGCATCCAGCGCCGGTGCAAATACGTATTATAATGCGCTCGCTATTATGCAAAGATGTACGCCGAAAATACAGAGTTGTAGAAAAACAAGGTGGCGGCGGCGACGGCGGCGGCAGTGACCGCGCGGGGTGGATAAACTTTCAAGGATGCGCGCTCGCCGCCGCCGGCCGCGCGCCGCCGCCCATACGCAACACCACTGGCCCTCACGTCTCTAATGCACTGTCGCTCCAGATCCGCGCACCACACCATCTATCCTCCCGAAGGAACCTCCATCTCAGTTTTGGTTTATTTCAATATTCTATTTTATTTTTATATCCACCGCCCATTCTGATGCATTGCATCTTCCCGATACCCACTGGGGCTTGGAGTATTGCTTGCTGTGTTGTTTGAGGAAGCTAATTCAGCATAAAATAAATAGTTAAAGGTGTGGGGAGTAACTATTTATTACGCTTTCTTTAAATTGGATACATGTCTACATTCATGATTTGGCCAAAGGACAAATTTTACGAGCCTAACTGTGGTGCAATCTATTCTATTAAGAGTTAATTTAATATGTAAAAATTATTTCCTAACGACAATAAATATAGTTAAATATATATAATAGTTAAACTTAACTTTATTGTTGTTACTTTAAAATAATTATTATAGTAAGCTGGTTGTTAGCCGATGATCACCAGTTTCGTTCACATTCATAAAATTATATCAGTGTCATATTTATTTTTCCCTGCACATTAGTACCAGTGTGTAAAATATTGAGTTAATAATTTTGGAAAATTGCAGATGCTGCTTAACTCAATTTAATAAATGATATAAAATACAATTAAATAAAGACGTTATAGAGAATTGTACATTGCTGTTAATTTGATGAATGTTCAATATTAAAATATGCATCTAAGAATATCATTTGTGTATATTTAATGCAAAAAAGGAAAACACCAATAATTATTATAAATAATACAGGGTACCATTTAAGATAGGGCAAACAAAAAACAAAGTGAAAGGAAAGCCACAATGGTGTGAGCATATTTTTTAATTTTTGGATGACTCATTAATCTTGAATAACCAAATAATCAATAATGTTAAAGTGATCCCTAGTCGAAGTCATGAACACACACTAAATATTATTGTTTTACGTATATCAACAACACAGAGATAACAACTTGATCGATTGGGTATATAACCAATAAACCCAAAACGCAAATTGTAATTATTTCTTTTTTCTTACAAGGCACCTTTAAAGTATACGACATAACCTAGTAAAATATACGATCTAATGGATTTTCAAAAATTAAAAATCTCACTTGACATACAAGTGACTTTCCACTTTAAGCCGAACACAATGAAATATGTTGAACTTACTCTCCGTAAGCACCCTCGCCCAGCACCTGCGCTGCGAACCAGCCCTCCACGAACTCGCCGGCCATGGCTGCAGCCTGCAACATCACAGCACCACTCGTCATCGCCGCCGACCACGCCGCGCGCCGCGCCGCCACACCACCGCCTCGCCATTGTGCGCCCTACTCTTTCTAATGTTTCTAGATTTTGCCCGATTCGATAATATCGTACTGACCTCCCCGTTTGCATTAGAATATAATCGATAATCTACGCATATTGACTTCTAAAAATCTCTAAATGGCGGAAGGCACGTGGAGTTCGGCGAACAAAGCCCGTGCCGAACACTGCCGTCGCCCGCCTCGCCCGATAACGGTAATCGTTTGTCCGAAAATACACAAATTAAATATAATTAAGAAGCGAATGGAGCAAAATATATCTAATAAAAAAGCACCTATTACCATAAAAGAACCACTAACCTTTCTGTCGACTTCAACACCATTTTGCCATTTTCATTTTCCCTTCCTTCGACATTTCGTTCACCAATCGGTGCCGACCCGACCGCGCCATCGTTCCATTCGAGCTCAATCGGCATTTTTTTCGAACGACAAGATCAATGGCTGTTAACGTTCTGAAATCGAGTACGGAAATATTTTATGATAAAGTCACGCAATCTAAACTATTTATCATGTTTTCATAGTGAAATATTTTTTACAAAATGTAAGTTAAAGAAATGTATAATTGAACCAAATAAAGATAGAAAATATTTTACGTGTTAATTTAATAAGTCCCTAAAATAAATGTAAATTCTTGATATTTTTGTGGAAATTAATACATATTATGTTATTATAATACTACTTTTAAATATAGATTACATAAGGTTGGTACATTCTTTCATCAAAACCTATAAATATGTCCCTGTTTTTCATAAAAAAATACTATTTACATCATGACACTGTTTACGAAATTTGCTTGTGTTAATGAAATCATACATGGGCTTTGAATTCATGAAAGTAGCAAGCACAGATCTACTGATGGTTGAAACAGTAAGGATTGTTAAATTTATAAGATGTATTGAGCATTTTTTAATGATACAACAACGATAACATTTACTATATTTGATACAAATAAACGACTTATAATAAACTCCATGAATGCTTGCATTTTTGTGTACTGAGTAATAATAATTATTATGGCACAGGTAAAGTTTGTTACGGATGTCCATAATGGGCGGTAATATTTATTTACCATCAGGCAGACTACATGCTCGTTTGCTTCTTTTATATTAAGAAAGTATATATGGAATAGAGGATCTGTTTAGAAAAAACGTGTTTACAATCATAATACAACATGAATAAAATTGAGCGAAAAGACTCGACGCCAAGGATGAGCTTTGGTTTTTCTAATTATATTCATGTCCTCTAAAAATGCAATAGGTACCTAGGTAATAATATCTTTATCTGTATCAATTTATTTACGGAAATATAATTTTATTAAATTATTTACTGAAAAAATTTCTTCTGTATATTCTAGGTTTCAACAAAAAAGTTAATAGTCGTATCCCTAATGACAATATAGTAGATACATCGTTAAATACAAATTACTGGTTGAAAATTAAGTTTAAAAATAATTAAAATAATTTAAAGCAACGGTCGACGAGCCAAGCTGAAACGCCATTAACTTGACTACCTATTGTATAATTTGTTAAGTTGACACTAGTATGACACTTGCTTTGACAGTTACTGGTGTAACATTAACACGAAAAAATATATTTACCAAAGTATTAGACGATAAGAGTAGAAGTTATTGCACGACAATGGTATATCTTTAAAATAATGAAAAAAAAAATGAAGTATTCGTAATATAATTGTATTAACAAGTTTTTGTTTGTTTTAGGCTGGGTATTCGGAAGATCAGTTGGCAGGTGAGTCATAAGAGGAGAATGCGTTATTGATTCATTGGAACCAAGAAGTGTTATTTAAATTGATTCAACTTTTTTTAACATTGATTATCGGGCGCTACAGAAGCCCGAAGGCAGCGTGTCTCGGTCGCCGTATGGCCTCTGACTCACGTCAATCAACGTTCTCACCGAAAGCGTCGCCTTTTGCAAACGCCCTAGTTTCCTTATATGGTTTGTATTTTAAAACATATCTGACCGGGTGTGCGATCGACCTCGCGGCGCGATGCGGCACGTAGTACGCCGCCACACGTTCCCCGCGCAACATGTTCATGTACGAGCCTCCGACGAAACTGAAGCTGACCTCCGTGGAAGGTAACCCTCGGCCGGGTCGCGTCTCGAGATGGATCGCCTCGAAACCGAAGTTATACCGAGCTTTTTGCATGTTGCAGAGTTCCAGGAGGCATTCCAGCTGTTTGACTCGCGCGGCGACGGCAAGATCCATGTCGCGCAGATCGGCGACGCGCTGCGGGCGCTCGGCCAGAACCCCACCGAGTCCGACGTCAAGAAGTGCACCCTGCACCTCAAACCCGATGAGAGAATTTCCTTTGAAGTGTTCTTGCCCATATACCAAGTAAGAAATGAAAGAATTTATAAAGTAACAAATTGCAATATATTCTAGAAGTAAATTTGTTTAGTTGATTCAGACATTATTGTAATACTTAAATACTTAATGAGCTATCAACATTAGTTACTTAATTACCTTGGATGTCAACTGGTTTGTTTATCAGTTTTATCAGCAACTGGTTCACCGGTATAATTAACTAGTGTATTAAATACTACAGGAGAACAAAAGGTTAAAGTTTTCAGATATTCATTATTTGGCATGTTTGCAGGCTATATCAAAGGCTCGCAGTGGTGACACAGCCAACGATTTTATTGAAGGCTTGCGGCATTTTGACAAGGATGGAAATGGCTTCATATCATCTGCAGAACTTCGTCACCTCCTCTCCACCCTCGGGGAGAAGCTCAGCGATGATGAGGTATTCTTTTCTAATTATCAAATTGTGGTCTGATTAAGTTTTTCTATGCTTAGTGTTCTATCTATATTGGTGCAATATATGTCATGAAAACTTGGTTGATGTCATCATCAATTAGGCGTAATTAAAATTCTATTTATTATAAAACAACTCTGTTGATTTTTTTTAAATATGTTACAATTATAGTATATACATCCATCCTTCATGTATGCTCTAGACCTCCTGCAGTTGTAGAAGGGATCCATGTCTAACTTTAGGACATTAAAATTGTTGTGACGAGAGTAACAAAGTGTATTTACTACAGGTAGAGCAGCTTCTGCAGGGCCAGGAAGACTCTCAGGGCAATATCAACTATGAGAACTTTGTGCACCTTATTATGCAGGGCTAAGTGGCACTCTACACCATCACTGCCAGAAGTATTTAAGTAACTCGTAATTCCCCCATTATTTCCATTGCATTTTAAGTGCTAAGTGCATATTCCAAAAGTGTAATGTATTATTAATAAATTTTATACAAACGTAGATAAGATATGTTATTGTACAAAGATGTGATTAATATAAATGATGTATGTGGCATTAACTTGTTTTATTTAGACTGAACTAAATTGTGTTTATTTTGCGTTTGCCTCTTTTTGTATTGCTGTAATACTATCTAGAGTTCCTACTCTAGATAGTATTACTCTAGTAGTATAACACTCCTGTGTTCGGGAGAGGAAGAATTAGGTGAAAACCTTCGCCCTAACATTATCGTCTCTTAATGCGATGGGTTTCCTTGACAATAATGGTTTCACAGACAGATTACCTCCAGCCTTATTTTTCTACCAGTTAAGCCTTTACTACCGCTGGCGAAGTGAAGTTCGGTTGATTAGGATACGTGGCTGATTGTCCTATCTGGGGCTCACGTCGAGCGAGTGTTGTACGTCGTCTTGGTCTCTTCTACAAGGCCGTTGCCGCTGATGACACTGGGGAGACCATAAGATATACTGAACAGTGATTTTAGTATTTCCTTATTATTAGCTGACCTCCCTCGGCGACACTGAACAATGGAAATACTCCCCGATGCTCCCTGTGCATGAGAAGCGACACTCAAATTTAAATTCCGAGGTAGACGATTACGATAGTGCAGAAAGCCACTTTGTCAAACTTTACCTCGCCTCGGGCGATTTCCATTAGTTGTCGGTTTTTGCGCCCCAAGAGCTCGAAGTTGCATAGCGCGAAGTTGAACGAGTGTGTAGTGTCGCACTTCGGACTTTAACCAAAGTTTCTAGAATACTTTGCGAGCAGTGTAGAGGAGGCATTATATAAACGTGCACACATTTTCAATGGCTCACTGAGTTTAGTCCTACTTTTTTCGATGTTACATTTTTTCCTTTTTTTTTTGTTTGTTCGTTATTGTTCGAAAGTAAAAATTGCTTGTTCGCTTTTTATTTATTTATAATTAACTCGCAGACTCGTGTCCACTTCGTTGGGCGTCAAAAACATTTTTGTGTGGTTCTTAATACTAAATATTAGGGTTTATTACCTAACTGCCAAAAGGAGGGTTATGTTTTTACCGCGTATGTATGTAGGTACATGTGTATCTATTTGCATGCATTTTTAATATAAAGAAACATGTATGCTCTGTAAAATCTTGGTGTTGACTTGCAATTGGCAAATTTGATTCGAATCGTTTCAGTAGTTCATGAGTCCATAGCAGACAAACACCGTTATACGTCATTTACATAAGATATAAGTAATCCTAACTTTCAAGTTGGATCAAACTGCACATGGTGTACAAATTTGATTGAAATCGGTATTGTACTTCAAGAGTTTATCGCGGACAAACAGCGTGGCATGTAATTTGTATAGATATAAGTTATCCTATCTTTCAAGTTAGATGAAACTGCACACGGTGTGCAAATTTATTTGATTGAAATCGGCTCAGTAGTTTAGGAGCCCATAACGGACAAACAACGTGGCACGTAATTTGTGTAGATATAGGCTATCTCATCTTTCAAGTTGGATAAAACTGCTCACGGTGTGCAAATTCGATTCGTGTCACATCGTTTACTAAATTTATTAATATTTTTCTTAACATACATCAAATTTTCATATATAAATTGAGATACAACAGTTATTATCTTAATTTTTGTCGCTCAGATTAATTAATTTTGATTAATTATCGTTTGTTCGACCACTATTGATAATCGTTCGATTATGAAAACTATTAAATTCTTAATTATCGACTATTATTTTTATCTAATGAGCAAGCTATCACCTTACTGCATTACGCATGCGCCTATGGTACAAGGGGACGTGGCGACCCATTGTGGGTATCATGTAAAAAACTGTGAATATAAATAAAAACTCTCCATTTCGAATACCATCAGATACTACGTTTTGAATGGAGAATTTAAATTAATTCAATTTCAACAAACGTTCACTTCTCTTATTATTATTTTTATAAGGATGTTGTGACCCACATTATAATTGACAAAAAAGAAAAAAAAATGATGCTAACACTGAGAATAAAAAAAAAGAATTACGATCAACCTTTAATTATTGACATTTGACTTATGCACATAGCTCATTTTTTTTAACACATTTATTTCTAAATAGGTCTTTATAAGCATATATGGAAGCTCTGCACTCAATTAACTCTGATGATTGGAAAAGGGAGATAAATCACGTAAAGCGCCTTGAAGAGGAATACTGCGGCGGAAAGACAGATTAGGTGATGGGCTATTTATTATATAACTATGATATAACTCATAACCATATTTAGTAGATTTAGACAAACATCTTTAAGTAGTATAAACATTTATTTATTTATTATTATTTTGATTAAAAAAAACAAACAAATTCTAACTGACTTCCTCTAGGTGTAACTAGAGCTACCAATAGACGTCATAATTAGACAAGTACAGAGCTGTCTGCGACTGTGACACGCAACGTCCCGAGGGATCACTAATTTCCGGACAACTCAATTTGTCCCGCACGCATTAACCGTAACCGTACGGCACGGTTGTACGGTTTACGAGTTCGAATGCTCGCCGAATTCAACTATTTCAATTTGCAAGCGATTTTCGTCACAATACGTATACTGGTATTTTGTAATAAGGCTCAGTTTTGTATCACAGAAATATAGAGTTAGGATTTTTTAAAATGTTATCAGTCAAAGATGACCGGTAGGAGAGTTTCTTATATTTTTGTTTTTTCACCTCTATCTCGTTAATTTTAGGTCGCATTTCCGTTGTAACTTTTCTCTTAGGGTCAAAGCGGTGCGGGTTCGATTCCCAGGTGTGCAACGTAAATGTAGAGCCACTTGTAAGATGAAGGGAGGTCCGTCATAAAAATTGGACAGGAAAAGCATTCCGGTGTCGCCTTCCGAAATAGAATTAATGTGTTTTACTTCCCGTAGTAAGGTTACGTGAGAAAGTTTTATTAGATTATATTTAGAAGGGATAATGCCAAATGTCGCCTTTCCTTTGCAATACTGTTTTTAGCAATAGTTTTTTTTTGAACAAAGTTCCTTATCGCGCGGTACGCTGGCTAAGGGGGCTAGGCGAGCGTCACGAAAAATCCTCACGACACTTGCTATAG
>DWTU01002848.1:0-11002 GCA_018251515.1 Cecropterus confusis
CGGCTTACGGTTAGATAAGTTTTTATTGTATTATATTATTATAATATAATAATATTATTATTTGTATCCTATTACAGTTCAAATTTGTTCATTGTAAAAAAAAATTGTTCTTACACTAAGTAAGGCCGCAGTGGATTACGTCTTTTGAAGTAGGTATTCATGATATATATTACGTATAACTGTTATATATTATGTTAATGAGACTATAACGTAAAATAATTAGTATAAAATTATTAGGAATGCGCCAAATAGTGGTTTCACCGAATAACAGAATACTATTCGGTTTAACCTTTACCGAACCGGATATTCGACCGAATTGTTCGGTACGTTATTTAAAAAAAATAATGTTGATTTGGGGTTTAAAACTAAATGTCCATATAAGTTTTAATAGAAACGTGCAGTTCATTGAGATTTACGACAGTTTGGCTTTAAGTTTAAAAATAAATATTGGTTTGAGGTAAAAAAATGTTGACGTAAAGTTTTATTGGTTTATTTTATTTATAGAATGACTAATAATATAACGTAAAGTTTTTTTCTAGTCCTAAATCTTGTAGTGTAGCCAAGAAAATAGAAATACTATATCCGAATATATTCGGACCATAAGCGAATAATTCAGCCGAATGCAAATAGTGAAAATAAATGCCGAATACGCCGAATATACAATCTGAATGTTTGAATCTTTATATTAAAGAAATGGAAGTCAAGGATCAAATTATCAGGGCATGAAAAGTAGTCTACTTAATCTCTTGGCTAGTAAGTGTTATTTTTTTATTATTTTCTTTTATTGCTGGATTATCGACTTAGAGAGGATACTAGGATATTGCTACGCAGAAAATTATGTAATCGAGAGAACTTCTAGGGATGCTAGACGAATTTAAGACATGAACGATGTGTACCGAGTGTATTATGAAGCGGGAATTTTCAGAATAACTGACGTCAATTTAGTAATTGAGCCATGCACAAATACTATAGACAGCACGTAGCCTCTAAAAGCCTTTATGTTAAACCACTATAAGTAAAAATATCACATCCAAGACAAATCATGTTGTTTATCTAATTTGAGTAATTATCATTAAAATAGGCTACTAATGCTATTTTAAAGAGATAATAAATGGTAAACTAAGTAGAATCAGTTATATCGATTGTCCCTAATATTTTAATGAAGTCTATGATGAAGTATCATCGTCTGAGTTGAACTCACTAGGTTTGTATTTTTTTTTTGTAATCAGTCCATCCATATATATTTTAGTTGTGGTTTTCTATTGCATTTTCCCGTGTAAAGCTGCAATATGTTGTATTCATGATTTTAAATGTAAAGCAAAATTTTGATCTTGGCTTACATTTGAAACAGGGCTTGTTTAGTAAGATCCAGCTAATGATGAACATAATGTTTATAATATGATTATAAGAATCAATGAAGCGAAAATAATAATTAAAAAAATGTCTTATTTGTAACTATTGTAAGACAAGAAATAAACATGTGAGTAATGTAATACATGCAATATTCAAGAGAATTAACGCAGATTGACGGAGCTTGAAGGATGCAGGTAGTTAGTGGAGTGACGAACAAAAAAAATGTCATTGTTTATGGCGACCTTTGGATGGTAGATTATAGAAAATTGTCGGTGGAATAGGCATCATTATCCTTGAACCGTGATCTTGGGGTTTTACCTCAAGTTACCTCATTATCTACATATGTACTTCAGATATTTATCCGTCAAAATATTTATCATAAAAAACCCACCCGCTTTTTATGCACAACAAAAACACGATAGAGTTAATGATCTGTAGGATTGCGTCATTGGTAGCATTTCTGGTAATTTAAATTCATGCAGACGTAATGTTTTTTTAATAACACTAAAAATCTTGTTGTAACACTAAAAAGCTACATGATAATAACAAAAAAATAAAATCAATTGACAAACGAAAGAGAAAAGTAGTATTAAAGTGTTTTGTGTTTTTTTTTTCTATTTATGGAAAGATTTTGTTTTTATCAGATGAAGAAGCAAACGAGCATGCAGTCCACCTGATGGTAAGTGGCTACCGCCGGCCATGGACATCTGCAAGCAACTTCATATGGAGGGGTTCCATCTGAAGTCTATTGCGTGCGTTGCTACTCCCGAGGACTAAGATGGTCGCCTCATATATAAGAGAGCCGGCAACCACACCCTTCCAACGAAACGCAAGAACTGCTTCACGCTAGAAATAGTAATTTATGATGACTCATTTTGAAATATACGCACTTCATACAACTAAAATATTTTTGCCTTTCAATAAATTATTTATGAATATAACTTTAGCAATAAATTATTAATAAACATTTTTGTTTATCAATTTTTTACTGCTCCGGAGTTTTGATAATGGTAAATTTTGAAGACGATTGAATATATGAGAAATTAATTTGACATGCATAGCAATTCGATATTTCTTTTTTTATAAAATAGAAGAAGTAAACTAGCATGCAATCAACCCAATGACAAGTGGCCACTGTCTCTATCTAATCGTAATCAATCCCGAATAAAATTAGTCTTATCTGAGACTGGCAACAGTTGCGTTGCTACCCTGACATCTAAGTTGGAACTTCAAAGCAGAATACAGAAGCGCTTAACATTGCTGTTACGCAGCAATAGGCGTGGTGGTGCTACCGGTTCGAACCACAAAGGGTTTTACTGCTAATACTGTATTTGTATTTGTACTGTTTAAACTACGAAATAACTAGAAAGTAGTAGGTCAAAATAAGTAGAGTAAGTATTGCAAAATAATTATGCTGAAGTTAAAGGCTTTAGTCACATATTTCGAGCATTATATTATTCGAGAATTTTATTTCTTAGTAATTACCAACATTCGCGTTCTTAACGTTAACGAGGCACTAATTATCGTAAGCCCTGGGTTACTATAGACTTTAATCCTTAAATCTATTAAAATAAACTATCTCAATTCATTATACAGTAAATTTGTCTTTATTTTGCAGATTCTTTCGCCTCTTTATTTCTCTATACATTAAAAATATGAGTCATTTAACGTTCAGAAATCCTAATCCCTAAACTACGAATACAGTAAAATCTGAGACTTATATTTCTATCGCTATAAAAATTTCTAAAATGTACAAAAAAAAAACTAAACATAGTTTATTTTTTCGTATCACGAAATTACGAGAAAATTAAATAATACGAAATACTAACCAATAATCCAAATGAACGCTTTGGGCTAACACATATCGTTCGTCACACACTGACCAGTATAATTTGCACAATTTTGCTATAAATTGTCATTTTTGGGCGTTGAATTTCTTTCTGTCACCATAGAGTAAAAATTGTCAAGAACTTCTGGCGCGAAGTTTATTCGATTTTCGAACGTCGCCTGCGTTCGGTGTAGCGGCGCGCACGCGAATGCAGGGGTTTGTTTTTATTAGCGTTACCGAGTTTAGTGTCATTAAGAACCAGCTCTATCGCAAATTGACGGCGAACATAATTATTATTAGCATGCAATCGCTACAATGTAGCAAAAAAAAAGAAACGCATAGTTAATGCTTTAACTATTTGTTATGTTGTTTTACCGCTACTTACTAAATATAGTTTGTTGAATGTTTAGTACGATAGTTTAATATATTTTTATCTCTGGCATTTTTTTTCTAACTAGGAGCTATTTATTATCTGTGATAGGTTTATTAAATATTGTAAATATGGCCACAAATGAAATTAGGTTTCAGAACGCCAAGTCAAAGCCGTAAAAACAGTTTAAATAATAATAATAAACTACGTATTACTTATATACATAAACGTTAAGCCCTTTATTTAACTTATTTGTTATCAAATCAATAAAGTCCTTATTAAAATCGTGTCTCGTATTTTTTCTTCTCGCTTCGAATCGACTGGTTATGCGCATAGGATGCTAAAGAAAAAGTGCAAACACGCGGCAGAAGCAAAACTTAGTAATATCATAAAAATATTTTTTTTACGCAACGAAGCATCGCACAAAGAGTTGGCTGAGAACAAAAAATACTGTGTAATGTATTCTATCACTAAGTATAACTCTTTCGTCGACTTAATCCTTTACATTTATGAGCTTGTTTCTTTATCATGACGCATTTTCGTTTCACGAAGTTTCAAATCACTTTTAAACAAGTTTCACATCAAAAATATTTATATAAAATGGCATCGGCTGTAATTTTGTTGGTAAATTGCTTACGTATAATACTTATGATAAATACGCATTATTTTAACTAAAATTGAAGTTATTTTAGAATGACTTAGGTTTAATGGAATTTCATTGTGTTGAAAATAAAATAACAGATCGTGATTTCAAATAAACTTTTAATATTTTCATCAACGTCTACAGTTTGAAATGTTTGATCATTAAGACCAAGATAAGTGCAATATGCTTCGGCTCGTTTTCTTAAAAAAAATAAATTATTACGTTAAAAATACTGGTATATTGCTTATAAATATCACTATTTCGTTTAATACCGCACACAGATTCAAACAAGTCATAACAAGATTCGAATTAAAACATTTTCAATTCTATTCATAACATGTTTTGCAACGTGGAAGTGTAGCTTAAAAATATAGTTTGTTGTGTACGTGTTGTCGTATAGATCGCTTTTTATATTTCATAACACATTTCTCTCAGGTATTCCCGGGAGCTACAAAAAAGGCAAACCTTTCGGACCTTAATTCCTATTGAAGTCGGCGCTGCCTTGAGAAATCCTCCAGAACTACAAATGTCTGTAAGTGACAGTGGCCACTTAAGCGACTATCAGGTGGTCCGATTGCCTTATTGATAGGACTGAAGTTACAAAACAAAAACTTTTTCAAAGAATAGTGTTACCTAAAGCGGCAAGAACTTTTGCAAACTTTGACTATCTCTGTCTAATTGTATTATCTATTCTCTAATTGTAATTAGTTAACTAATTAACTTTAAACAAATAGAATATTTTATACTTTTTTATTTTACTTACAGTAGGTAGTATGCAATTAAACAATTAATTTTATGACATAATAATATTATGTAAAACTAAAGTCTTCAATTGTAGACGCTGATATCATAGCTTGAGTTTGTACTGAAGGTGTTAAGTTTAAAAATATAATCCGCAGAAGTTCGGCTTGTCCTGATTTTTGTTTAAATTCATAATCTCTACAATGAGGTACTCTTGATGAAAATACATTATATCCAGATAGTAACGGTGGCTTTTAAAACAAGTCATTATGATCAATTTCATGCACCTATATTTGTATTATTAAATTTAGCAGAAATTATATTGTACTATGAAATTGAGCTTCAGTTATCGTCCGTTCAGGTCAGCAATTTTGTTTTAATACAATTTACATACATTAGTAAATGTTTTTTTTAAGCTATTGCATAGCTTTTATTTTGGACTTTGAGCGCGGCGACTGAATCAAGAAATTCCGATTAACGAAAATAAAACCTAACACCCCCACTCCGCCTACCATGTAGCTCGGCCGAGCGTTCGCTTAACGTGTGGCGCTAAAAATATATATATAAACCTATAGTTGCAATAATAAAAAATTCTGAATAACCTACATGTATCTTAAGACAATAACAATATTTTTATGGATATTAACTTATTTATTCAAAAAATGAATATAAAAGAAAAAAATGTTTTCTTATCGGTCACCTCGCTCAAAAAGAAATGAATTGATAAGACTTGATTGAGAGACTTGAATTAATATTAAAGAAAAAATACTGCATGAATAAATAAATTATAATAATTGCATAAGTTGATAAAAAATGCTATGCAATAGCTTTACCACGGCAGCCTCCGATTGCCACACGTCTTTTGTTTTTTTGCACAGCATTACTAGTAGACTAGAGCAGGAGTGTTCAGAGTATGGTCCGCGGACCGCATGGGGCCCGCGGCTATTGTTATACGTGTTATTCTTGAAGATCTTTTTTTCGTCGACTATTATTATAGAGATCTGGAAAAAATACTTGTTTCTGTGGTTCTCCAGTCTATATAGAGATTTGTAGTGGCCAGCCCTGGTCTAAAATATACCATGTTGATCTAAATATAACGTGTATCAGTATAGTAAGTGTAAATACTCAATTATTATTTAGGCAAGTAAACAATACAATCAAGTTTAGTTTAAAAATATCAACAAAGTAATCTGCCCATTGAGGTAATGTAATTTATTTCGAAATATAATTACATAGTAGGTACATATTTCTTGGATGATTTACAGAAAAATAAGTCTATGTTCTATTGTAAATATATAATGTACTAATCGTAACAATATTTTCAAAAAATATAAATGAAACCTAGGTACGGCTGGGATCGCGGCGACTCCTCGTTGCGGTCAATGAACCCCAAGTACACTTTGTGTCCTAAGTCACTATTACAATAGTAAACAAGATAAACAGACTGAACTTTGACAAAAGTACATACTAAAATCTTACATTTGCGATAAAAATTAAAGGTAACGTCAAAATTCTAGTTATTTGTCAGATGTCTACTACTTTTGTCAAATTTCTTAACAATTGCCTATGTATTATTGCTCGCCGTAATCTAACTACTGGAATTACTTCAATACTAACACTAATTTAAAGAATGGTCTTGAAAATGGAGACTAGGTTGTATATAATGAAAGCTTCACAACAACCACATACAATCATCACATAGTATAAAACAATTCACCGATTTAATTCTACTTAATGTATTGTGTTTGTGTGTATTTTTACTGTAATATTTTTACATTGTGAACTTAATGCTTAGTTTCATTTTATACCGACCAAACTTTGATGGAGGTATGAACTACTGATATACGTACATAATAAAAATAAGGAATTATTAAAATGTATCTTAAATAACATGTTAATATAATTACATTTTTAATAATTGAACATTAAATACTTTTAAGTAAAAAATCAAATGATATATTTTAAGACATTAAAATAATTATTTGTAAATTACATATAGAACCTAAAAAAATATGGAAGAACAAGAATTTTCGTTCATCACTCAGCACCTGATATGATGAAAGAATATGAAGTTACGACTCGGGACGTCATTTTCAATTCCACTCCTTAACGATGCAGGATATATTTACAAAATATCAATATGACTACAAGAGCGTGCTGGGAAGGAGACAAATGATTGAGTACCGTTAGCTTTGCTGCGAAGCTTATGAGTGCATGAAAATGTACAAGCTTTATTGTATAATATATCATAATATACGAAGATTTGGTAACTTCGTATAATATTTACTCAAAGGAAAGTACCTACAACGTATTTCTTACGTTTTATTGACAACGGTATTTATTTTATAAACTCCTTAAGTCCTTATTTTACACATAAACAATCGAGGCATTGTTTGAATATTTTAATTATTTTTCATATCACGAAAAGAAATATAACGTGAAATATATACGTGCTTGTCTGTTTTTATTTATATCCTGATATTTTTATTTATTGAATAATTATGTTACTTTGAGCTTGACGTAATAATGACTTCAGCCTACATTGATAGAAATAATGATATGAAAACTTTAAAAGAATACGAAATTGTAAATTAAATTTTCAAGTAATACTTATAAATATTAAACGGCTTTATTTGGAATCAACTGCATTTTAGTTTAAGTTAATAAAATATTTTCAAAGTATGTAGGTTCGCCAAGATTCACCTGTCCAAGTATAAAAAAAAATCTACAAACAAATTCATAACACAATTAAAAAATAATAATAATGTTTCATTTCAATCTAACTTTAGCAAAACTAACAGTACCTTTGGATGTATTTGTTTTAAATCGTGTACCTCTATCAAGTTTCCTAATGAGTATGAATGAGCAAAAATTTTAGCAAAAAGTTTGAATATTTCCTTTTACACTCGTTGCTAAGTTTCTTTGGTTTTTGTGCTAGGAGCGCATTAGCTCGGGGATTAGTTTCGTTTTTGTATAAGTGTTAAAGGCATTCATAAATTAGGTGAGTTGATTTTGGGGGTTTTCAAATCCACCTCTCCTCTTGACGAGATGTAGTGATATTTTTTTGATCTTCCTCATGGTGCATTGGTCAAAATTAGGAGGCTCAATTTAATCCAGTTTTTTCTCAATTTTACACGGTTTGTTGTAAAAAAAATAGCATGATTATAAGCCAAGGCCCTCCTCAAACGGCCCATACGTGAGATTTTATGAGATTCGACCCGATCCCCAACAAGGGGAGGTTCCAAATGTGTCATGTAATTAATGGATTTCCCCAAAGTGACTATCTATTTTGTCCCTTATATATAAATCCTACCTCATGGCGACTACACATGTCGTAATTTAATTTTATGCTATTGGTGTTGCAAACGACCTTGCCTATTTGGTAAGTGACCGCTGCCACCTATGTAATGACGGTAATCAGGTCATATGGGGTAGTATCATCTTTAAGTGCATTATAATTATGCTACTTTATATTATGTTGTGATGTCCCTGGCCGTGTATTCTGACTTAGACTTTGACGTGAAAGTGTTACATTGGAACTGAATAAAGCATTGCTACCTGAATGCTACCGACAGGCTACTTTAAAAATCCCCTGTACCTACATACGACACCGATAATTCCGATGAGTTTCAGACTTTGTCTAATCTTTTGTAGTTTTCAGGCTACAAGACAAGTGAATTTTAACAGTTATTTATTGCAAATGATTCAGCTAATTTGACAATCGTAAAATATTATCAAATTCGACACTACCAAAACCAATGACAATATACCAATTCTTTCCCCGAATCGACTGCACCCTAGCAAAACCCAGCGATAGCCTTAGTGCACGTTAACCCACCTCGCACCTCGCAGAGGACTATTATTAACTAATGTACTACATCTACATTTCTACGTTATATCTATAAACATTGGACACGCTTCACGCGGAGGGACAGATTTCAAGAGCAGTTTTATGTTCTTTGTAATTAATCCACTAGATAAAGCCTACGAAATGTGAAGACATTTGCATTAAGGTAATCTTAGTAATTGTACTCGTATCTTATCGCTAGGCATTAATACTATCGTTAAGGGAACGTCACTTAATTTACTATCTAATTATTGTTAATACGTACTTAATCGTCGGGAGTATTAAAAATGTTTTAACACGTAAGAGAACGACATGATAGGCCGTGATATTGTCTCGCCATTAAATTTTCCATATCGCGATACTAATTTAATTTCCAATTTTCATAATAAGAATGTAAAACAATTGACAATATTCCTACTTACAGCTTATTGCGCAAACGGTTCGTAGAAGACTGGATAGTACAACCTTATTACTTATAATACATAATTATACATTGCTAATGTATATTTGTAAAGTGAAGAAAACATGGATATGCCTCTCATTTATTAAATATAATTCTTCTGTTTTTTACCATTGTCTTTGGTTAAGTTTCTGGTTCAATTTCTGCAGACAATAGATAGATTGCTTAAAAACTGTTTATAAGTTTAAACGTAAATTATTTACTAATTTAAAAATATGAACTTTGTTGCAAGTAAGAAAATAGTAAAGTTCAATCTCATCTCAATCTATTTCAATCGCATTTGGTGTTCAAAAATCACTCATGCGTTTAATTTGAAACTATACATTCATGATGTGTCTTTAGTCTCGATGTAATGTACAATTTGCCGCATGTAATCCTAATTTAAGATATATTTCAAACTTTTTGATGTGATCATTGAAACCAAATGTTGACTGAATTATTAGTCGAGGGAATTATTTTGTTCTTTAATAAAAAACTTTACATTCATAGCACGACAATAGATTTCCTCGTATTGTAGGAAGGTGCGTGTAGCAAATGATGAGATCACATAGAAAAATAATTGCATAAATCTTCTATACAATTGATATAATTGCATAATACAGACAAAAAGGTGCAAGAATGTCTATATGCAGAACAGATATATAACTTTACATTGAAGGATTGCGATTGGTTGTGTTACGAACATGAGACTCGCTTACTCCGACGACTTTTTTATAAAATTGGAATAGCAAACGAGCATGCAGTCTACCTGGTGGTAAGTGGTCACTGCTGCCCATGGACATCTGTAAGCAACTTCATATAGAACAGGAGTTCTATTTGAAGTGAAATACATATGCAAGGTATTTCCCCGGTAGAACCAAACTCATGATTTTCCAAAATCATGGTGAAAGTTGCAAAATTTGTCGCGCAACTTAGTTGCACAACAACAACAAAATCGTAACAATCATAAATATCAGAGGAATTTATATAAAAAAAAATTGGAAATGGACTTTGACGTCGTTTTCGAAGAACATTAAATATTATTCATTGTAATAAGGTAAGGAAGTTAATACCAAAAAGGAGTTCAAAAAATCGTGACTAGTTAAAATTCTACCTTTGTATTCATTGCATGAGTGAGCATTAAATTTTTGAAATGCGTTTGATAGAGGAAGATCGAATTTTAAACGGTTTTCCTACATTTTACAATTACATGCAATTTTACAACTTTTCAATGTAAATCAATCTTGATAACGTTTAATGAGCATGTCGCAGTTCTGTACCTTAAGAATATTTAACGTATACATAATTGAAAGTAAATAAACATTTCTTTAACTTAATTAGTATGTTCGAAGAGAGTGACGAAATAGAGTCGATTCGTCGTCGTCGTCGGGTCGGAAACGTCGTCGTAAGGTTCAGAAAGGTAGTCGTAGGGGTCGGAAGAATGGTCGTGGTCGCAAGGGTGGTAAGGATGATCGTGGGGTTGGGTCAGAGCTGGTGGCACTGCACGCGCGCCATCCACGCGAGGTCCCGCGTCGTCACCTGAAACACAATACTAGCAAGTTCTGATAAATTTCCTAACTACTTTCTTCTATGTAGCAAAGTAAAACACATAAACGCTTTCTACACTCAAAGCCCCACAGTAGGATTTTCTGCTGTGTCGTGGGTGCCATGGACACACAAAGACGAAAACACAAACAACTGAGTCCCAGAATAGAAATCTAAACTCATTATTCAGATGTCTGTCTGGCCGGGGATCGAACCCGGGACCCACTGCGTGTCAG
>DWTU01002849.1:0-11001 GCA_018251515.1 Cecropterus confusis
CGAGCAAACAGTCCACTTGATAGTAAGTGGCTGCAGTCCATAGGTACGCCAAATATAGAAGAGGTTAGCTACAGATGAGTTTTTACCCCTGAGGACGAATTTGGAAAGCGTCGGATATAATTATAAGTCAGAAGTAGGTGCGGCGGTGTTCCTAAGTAGAACCAAAAAGGAACCCCTTTAAAAACCACCTTACATTATACAATTATATAAAAATATACACAATTATACAATTAATTCATCACTTTAATGCCCACAGCTGGGCATAGGCATTTTCTTACCCCCGCACCTAAGTGACGTGACTCATTTTCATATGAGGCGACCATTTCAGTCCTCGGGTGTAGCAACGCATCTGTGATTGACTTCAGATAGAACCTCTGTTTTATATGAAGTTCATAACATGTGTTCATGTACAGTGTCCTTTGCGATCAGGTGGACTGTGTGCTCGATTGTTACTTCAGTTAAAAATAGAAGACGAGTAATAAGTAAAAAGAGTAAAGGATCATTACTTGTGTGTGTGTGTGTGTGTATAGATATAGTTATGACAGAAAACTGCACGCAATACTACCTTCTATAACCAGTCTCGATTCCCAGGTCTGCTCGAAGAAATTTCACTAGAAATAAGCAGTTTGCACTTTTGCACTAAATGTTGATTTATAAGCTCTATGTATATATGTTTATTCTGTGTGCATAAATAAATAATTAAAAAGAATTTGTCTGTGATGTTACAGACGAACTGTAACTGATATTTTATTTCTTACCCAGCTGTGGAAAAAAGCAAAGGCTTAAAGTAGTTTTGGATGCTAACCGTACTCATACCAGTTAGTAGCGTAGTACGTATTGTAATAAATCAGCGTGCACTGATAGTGAGACTCAAATAGCGGTACAGGCGGACGACTTAATGGATCAGTTTTTTTATTAATAAAAGTAAGAAAAAACTAGAAAATTAAAAGTTATATAACAAGTATAACAATATGACAACGATTTATTTCTTAAATTGAGAACACTTAATCATCTTTAAAACAGTATTGATTTAAAGATTACTTATAAATTATTAGATGTTTTAATTATATTAAGTCCACTTGTAAATGAACAGTGCAGTATTGACTTTATTTTAATTTAAAATTATCCTAAAATAGGTATTGATTTCAATGTATTATTAATACGATTGATTTATACAAGTTGTTAGTGTTGCCGTATTTAGTATTCTAGTATCATTTTAATTATCCCTTAGCCTTTAGTTAATTTTCTTAGGCTAACGCAAATTATATGTAAAATTTAAAAAGTCCAATGCTTTTTTACTAATAATTTATTTCATTTATATTAAACATCAATTCTAAAACTTTATAACGTAATATATGTCTCACAAAATATTGCTACAAAAATATGTCCACATATGACAAACGAAACTTCTTTTAAAATTATTCAATACTAGGTTATTACCGCCGCTATACCGGTTTCGGTCACGTCCATCACAGTAATGATTTTATGTGTCTAAATCATTAACTATTTGTGTGTCTAGTTTCAGTATAATCCGACCAGCAGTTTTTTCCGTGAAAATGTTACAAACACACATACATCCTCACACACTTTCGCATTTGTAGTATTAGTAAGATGTAGTCATATTATATAGATCTAGTATAACTACAGAATTGATCCAATAAGACATTGAATGTATTAATACTTCTTAACTGAATGTTAATGCAGTTTACATCAACGGCGTGACCGACATTGTACAAGTAACTCACATAATACGATTATATCGATAAGCTATGTTTTAAATACATCTACTATGTTCCTGTTAATAAGATGTAATGTTTAGGACGATTAAAATGTAATATATGAAATGTAATAAGTTTGGCCGTGACCACGATGTATGTTACTGGGTCGAAATATCGGAAAAAGAAATTTAATAGCGACATATCATGAGTACACGTAACATAATAAAATGTATCACGTCTGCGATTAGCCTAAAATCATATATCAAATGTAATTTTAAAACAAAAGTTATTTTTAAGGTATATTACGTGTAGGAGTAATAAAAACCACTTGATAAGTTTGTTTGCTTGGTGTTTAACTATGCATGAATTTGTTCATTATTAACTTCGAGACTTTAACAATTCCTCTGCTCATAAGTTTAAGGAGGGCCACTGCTGGACTTAGGTCAGTCTATAACTAGCTACGCATTAATCAGATAGATCTTAAGCCTTTTAAGTGTACGGAGGCTTTCCACAGCTGTACATATCAATCTATTTCTATTCCTTTGCCCTTCTTTAGTACGATGGAACAAATATACCAAATCGAAAGAGTTTATATCTTTGTTATAACAATCTTTAAATTGCACTAAGCTAAGTTTTTTAACTTAGTTCCTGAACACTTCAAAATTATTTTGTTTGTAAAAAATTATCATCTTCGCTGTATAGTTTTCAATGAAATAAGATAACACAAAGAATTCTAAATAATAAGATTGCAACTGCACATTAAGGGTCTCCCTGTCACGATGAATAATATATATCAAGGGCAGAAAAGATCATAAGTTAAAAATAATTACATGATTAAATTCACAGCGTTATAAAGTCACGTATAATTAGTGTCCGAGCGAAGCTGCGGCTTCGGCTTCGGCCACCTTCGGCGAAGGCTTCGGCTTTTTTGTTAGTTTGTTTGAAAGTTTTGGCAAGGTTTTAAGCAAGGGATAAATTGATCAAACTGTAAGATTGCAGTCACCGCGATTGAGATGCTAAGGCGTTATACCGTAATGCCATATCTCATCATATAAATATAAATACAGGTAGATTTTCTTATATATTATTGTTATATTACTAGCTGTGTCCCGCGGTCTCACCCTCTATTAAATAAGAAAAAAAAAACAAAGAAACATAGTGTGATGTTATAAAGCCTTTAGTCTTCCTCAATAAATAGATTATTTAGCCCAAAAATACTTTTTCAATTCGAATCAGTAGTTCCTTAATATGCGCGTTCAACCAAACAAACGTTAGGGGGCTTAAGGCCATTTTATCAGGCATGAAGTTAGAAGTAAGATTGTTGCGAGAATTGTAACACAATGTGCTATAGTATCGGTGTTAGCATCTTAATAGTGTCGGTGTCAGAAAAAAAACTAGTTATAATAAGAAGTATTTTTTTTTATTATGAATTTTCTCTGTCATCGATTTTTTAAACAAAGTCCAAATACGCCAGCGAGTGTACTCTTCTGGAGCAAGTACGTGCCATTACGTACGAGATAATCGTAAATAGGGAGAATACACATATTGGTTTACTTATCTATTTGTTCAATTAAATTAAATCGTTTAATTTAATGTATAGTGAACCCGATGTATCCCTTGCGTGCAGTCTGGTAATTTAGTTAATTTAATGATATGTATAAATACAACTCAATTTACAGTTCACTGATAAATCTGAGTAATTGCAAATAAATTGTATGTAGTAGTTAAGGAATTGTCTTATTTTATATATACCAGATTTAGCAAAACGTCCGAATTTTACGGACCATAATCCGTGCTGCAATGGACAATCCGGAACTGAGGGCAATAAATTAAACACTAAATTAGAGTACACATTCGGACTTCCGACCTTAAAACGTCACGTACAAACTAACGTTCCTATTTCTATTTCATAACCATCAAAGATTATATAGTCACTAACAATGAATATAAAAGCCGATACGATTTTAGGGACGATTATAAATAGCGTAGCCTGTGTCCACTGTCCACGGGACACATGATGCGATGAAGAAAAACCGTGGAATAGAAAAATACGCGCGACATGGCAGACGGCTTCCAGTCCGCCCTACAACATTTCGCGCGTTGGTCGGCATCTACGTGGAGCCCCGGCGATAAACCTTAAATTATTAAAAATCGAATCGACGTCGCGTCCAATTTGACCTCGAAAAAATTGGGAAAAATTCACGTAAAAATTAGTTATCTCTATCTAGTTATTGAGTGATTTGTGTTAAAGAACAATGCGATCGTGTGAACGATTCCGGCTAAATGGTGGTTCGTTTCGGCGGCAAACTGAGGCATCGGCGGGTTTGACAGATGAGCTTCCCGCGCTCTCCCTTCAGGTGCGTTCAAGTAACATACGCAGATAACAATGCGTGATTAATGATTACCATAGAAGCGTAGACTCATTCTATCTCACCTTCCCGGATCGCTCAACTTATCTGATAAGCCGGTTATAGTCTCCGTAAACAAATGAGGCTATTTCAATAACAATATATCAGAGAAGAGCCGTGCTGTGCAGGGAATTGTGTCATTTCACGAAATAAACTGCGCTGGCCCCGTTCTGAAGAATTATTGGTAAATTAAGCGTTGCTCACTTTAGCGTAAAACATCAAAGCATCGGATTACTAACACGATGTGATTTTTCCGTATGTCTTATTTGGGAACGAGTGCCCGGTACTAAAATGCATTTAATTTATTTTTGTTACTATACGTTTTAAGATGTAAGCAGTTTAGTTTATCATTATTTGAACAGATGAGTATTTATTAGTATTAAGTTAGTAATGGCAAAAATATAGAAAAAAGTACATAGAAATTAGCGATCAATTTCACAGTTGTCTTGTATTAAAAAACAATGCTTAATTCAGAGCCATACTCAGCCGCTGACCACTGCACAACAAAATGGCAATTAGCAACCGCAACAAGTCCATGTGACGGTGGTACTGGAGCCTCAAATCCAGGGGTCAGAGGGGTTCACCAAACATAATGTCCGCGTCAGATATGGGTAGTTTACGAAAGCGGGCGCACGTGGACTGCGCACCAAACAAGTGTATATTCCCACTACCGGTAATTAATGTTCCCGGGGCCGTATGACAAATTGCCGTAGTGATAAATCTGTTGTGCAGAATGGACAGCGGTGCTTGTGCTTTCTGTCGCCAAAGGTTTAATGAGGCGCGCCTTTGAACGTAAGTTGTTTAGTTTTCTTTGGAAATATTGCTTTTCACTTTTGCAAATGTTAAAGGTAACTGGTTATTCCAGGTCCATTTATATTATTACTCTTTATAAACCCATTAATCTAATTGCAACATTACATATTGTAAGCTTCGATTTTAGTTTGAGTTCTAAAGAGCTTATGATAATTAATCTTGAAAAGATATTTTTGTACTTAAGGCCTATATCTCTTCTACTTGTCTATTATATTCTTAAAGATTTCAAAGTTAAAAGTGACTTATATGTACCCTACATTTAAATGTATATATATCTATATTATTATGCTATACACATTGCGTATCACTGAATCACTGATTAATCTCATTTCTAGCATTTAGCGTGACATTATGTATATGACGTTCTCTATGTTATAGTTTTTGCACTGAGAGGAATAAACCTCTATATAGAGTATCATTACTTCCCGATGTTATCATTAACGCTCTATATTGACATTAGCCCGGTTATTATCATAAATCATAGCCTATTTTCTCAATAATTATGCATTCTCTAGAACTTAGATTTTTGGAAAATTATGTGCTCTTGATTTATATATTTTATAACATAGATTGGCAAATGAGCATGGAGTTGTCGGTTGGTCAAGACTAGATGGTCAGTGGTAACTGTTGCCCAAGGATATCTGTCATCATTCCCTGATAAGATCAATTTCTTCCCTGAGGTTGGCTACATGTGGGATACACTACCCTACCTACACTATCTCTGATATCTAAGTTGGAACGTCTTGGTATGTCTTAGTATGTCTTGTTTTGTCTTGGTATGTATAAGTATGTCTCCGTTAACATATCTTTCAAACCAGAATACATCACTGCATTTAATACTGCTATAATTGGACTCTATATTCGAACTGAAAAGATTCTACGCCAATCTAATAATACGCCGATTCATATTTTTCCCATACAATAATATGCTTGATTATATGCAGATTGTATAGATTCCCTCATTCATTTTTAAGGTAATTCAAATTTTAATAAATAACACTTAAATCTTTATGACGACTTTTTAGAAACTGAAACCAATCTACGGTAAAAGACGTTATCATTTTTACGTCATTTTGAAGACCTATCTACATACATTAAACTCAACATTTTTTGATTATATCTATTCTTTCATCGGTCTGTTAAAACGTATATCGTTACGTACGAATAACTCAGACCAGAAAAGAGTTCCATTTTGGCTGTTTTTACGATTTTTGCCTAAACAAACTGACAAATGACAAACAAGATGAATACTTATTCGTTGTTTTTACTTGGTAGATATTTATTTCAACCACTTACTTCGTTGGCACAGCGCTAAAATGTAACTGTCTAACGAAACGTTATTTGCAAACCATCATTTTTTATGTACGCTGTAAATCTATGTTGTAAAAATATGGCTAGGGTCTACGTCAGGTACCTTTTGAAGGTGTCCCCCTCGAAAAAAAAAAGGCTATCACTGTTCACCACAATCCTTGAAATTTTAAATGAAACAATGTAGTAACTATGTCATCTTAATTAAATAGTATGTATTATTGCCTTGCCACCATCAGTATATTACCTGTTAGCCGATTTACCGGTTGGCTACCCCTGATCTACATAATGCAATTAATATTTTTTTAACCTTGCTCATATGTGATAAGCCTGTACAAGTTCAATGAAATTGAATGTCAGTTGTTCAGGAAACTGACGTTCGTCATTAAATTGTCATTAATTAATGACTGTCTCACTCCTGGGAACAAGTTGTGGAAGGAGTTTAGGCTGTCTACAACGCGCTTAGCGCGATTTGATAGACTTTACACATCTTTAAGGACATTTTAAGGAACTGTCATGTAGGCCAGGTGACGATATTTTTCTGTACCATTAAAACGAGTTATAAATAATAATGAATATTCAACATAACTACCGAAAATCAGGCGGGCCTGGGATGGCGTCCTCAACTGACTGTTTAACAGACCTAACTCTTTAGTACTTTGTAGGTTGATTTTTGTAAAAAATTCGATGCGCACATTAATGAGAAAGTTCGTAAGAACATTTTCTCCGCCGTATAAAGCGGAGGTTATCGTTCTAAAAGCTACCTTTAATTATCAGTTATCGGAATAAAAGGCTTTGTTCTTATTTTTATCAATCTATTTGTCACACTAAAACCGACAGCAAAATCTTAAAGCACTATTAAGAATAAAGCAGTTAATTAATGTAAGGAACAACGTTGAAAACTGTGTTCTTATTTAATTAAAAGCAACACTAAATTGTAACGACGTCTTACATGAATACATTAAGATTATGCGCTAACAAGACCACCAAAAAAGTAAGATAAGGAAACTAAAACCTCGTTTTTACATGAGGACTATATATTTTTGATCCATGTATCATTTGTTTTTTTTTTTCAACAAAATACAATGTAATACAATTATAATCAAATATACATATGTATATACATATAATTACAAATTTTTCTAATCAGTTCTATCTAAATGATTTTATTTCTGTTTCTATTTTATTTAATTTAATATTTTTACAAAACTATCCTAACTAAATTTAAATACTTTTTTTTTGCAACCACGTTGAGCCCTATAATTTAATACGGCCATATTGTATTTTGAAAAATTAAACACCTACTTCTCCGTCCCCAGGTCACGGCAAGTTCAATCACTTCGTGTTGCTGACATGCGGGCTTATCATGCTCAATGTGTCGATGGAGTCGGTGGGCATGAGCTACGTCATCACGGCGGCGGAGTGTGAGCTGGAGCTCACCAGCGAGCACAAGGGTCTTGTCAATGCTGCTGCGTTTATTGGTGAGCTACGAATCACGATGTATATTTTCTGAGCTACAGAATTCCTCTGGCTTATGTTATAGACGAGTACTATCACTATACGCAGAATAGATATAAGGGACGTACCAAACGTGACTCTTTCGGGGTGTGGGAACCCTTTAAAATACCATGGTGGGTCAGGGTGGGTTGGAAGGGGTGAAAATCTTGCGCTTTTTTCAGCATTATTCAAATATGGCTCGCAGCGTTTAATGCTTATAAAACTCGTAGGGGGCATCACTGACGCATATATGTATACCGGGAGGTCAGCTGATTACTACGAATTACTTCATGAAAACTAGAGGACAGGGAGGGTCTTTATATGTATAATTATACAACGCATGGTCACCAAAGGGACGGAGGGGGTAAAATAAATAAAAACTAGGTCACATAGTTGGGGAAAAGGGGGTAATAAGAGTCACTTAAGTGAGGAATCAAATAAAAGCTTAACAAGAAATAAAATATTACTTGCATCCACCTTGACAGAAAATTTACTTAGTTAGCTATCAATCCAGATCAATTTCAATCAATTTGGTGGACAACTTTGAAAATTACAGCAGTTTAAAAACAAAACAGTTTGACTCTCATTGCACTGACGTGCTGACAATGATGGTCAACCCTGTGGGCAATCGGAGTCAAAGATAATGTAGCATATATCGTATATAGAACCTTCGGTTGAATCCCGCCCAATATACTATGCTATATGTACTTATCCCTAACCCACATGAAATACACCTCTACCACATCTAATTGTTTCGTCCGACACTATTACATCATAAGCGTCAGTTTCTCTTATCTTCTTCTTCCTCAGCATCCTGGCATGCATCGTTATTACCAACATCTGATCCTAAAAGTACTCGTCGTTTCACTTTTTCAGGAACCTTCTGTACTTTTGTCTGCTTTCCTCGGTTTTTATCTTTCCATTTTTGCCCTTATTTTCATTGCCTTCTTTTCTTTTCATTTTATTTTTCTATCATGTTTTTTTTTGATTGACACGGATATGATTTAGCATGTTGTTTCTTACGATTATGTTTTATTTTGATAACCGTTGTTTTGTATGCCAATTTCACTTGAGGGCAATGCAAGCAAAAGTTACATCAGCGAAGACCATAAACAAAATGGTTTGTATCTTTGAAGCGCGAACGTTTAGCATCGTGAAATATTTAACACAATACCAGGAGGTACACAGCAGATGCATGAAGGCTCACACAATGCTTACGTCGACAGTTTCGTGTATCTGTGGGTGACTCTCATTACCCGCTGACTCCCATTGCCCCATTTTCCCTATGGGTACGTTTCCTAAAGGACAACGACAGCCAATGATAATAAAAATATAAATACGTCAATTGACGGAGTAGTGATATTTATTGAAATACTGTCATTTACCCTATTATACAAATTACACATAAATTGGCGTGAACTGAGGGTGGTGTTCGCTCCATAATAGTAGTGATTACAATCAAAAAGCATTCAATGATAAAATATCGTAAGTAATTTACTGTCTGCGATGTTTAAGGTCATTTGTCAATTGATCATATGGACACTACGATAGATCCACTAAAGGAGGAAATGATTTTGATGAGTTTTCTGGGATGGGTATTCTATGACTTTTAACCGAAATATCTCATAAAATTTATAACTAAAGTAGGGGTCGTTTTTCTTCTTTCGATTGAAATATTATATTGTTACCAGGCCCGGATCTATAGGAGGGGGGCAAACCAGGACCTATGCCCCGGACGGTAAATTAAAACTTTGTAAACAAATGCATAACTCGTGATTTCTGAAATGATAAAAATAATAAAACTAAATTTAAGCGGGCATAGACAGCATTTTCAGTTTATGTCCCCCCAAAAAATTAAACATTGGCTGATTGTTACTGACCACTGTAACACCTTATTTTCAAAATGGCTTACTTATGCATACGGTAGCATCTGTGGCCAGCCTTAGGTAAGACTAATTTTGTTAAAGGTTGATTACAGATAGGGGACAAAATCCACTTACCATTAGGTGGTCTGCTCGTTTTCTACTTTAAACTTAGACAGTTTTTTTAAGAATCACAAAAGTGGCAAAGAGCCAATCATTATGTCCGTTTATACAGGTATAATAGTGACATCGTTCCTCTGGGGCTACCTGGGGGACAGGTTCGGCCGCCGGGCGGTGATGCTGCCGGCCATGGTGGCCTCCGCCGCCTTCTCCGTGGCCTCCTCTTTCTCCACCAGCGTGTGGACGCTGCTCATCCTCAGGATACTGACTGGATGTCTGTGCGTACCTGTTAGATCTTCCTAAATACAAAATTAAAGAAGAGCGTCATTATTTTAAATTTAATTTTTTAATATTTTTTGTTTTTTTTTTATTTTTGTTGTTTTTTTTTTTTTTTAATTTTAAATAGTAAGCATCTATAATATTGGCTTTACTTCAGATGTTTCGCGGTTTTGCAAAATTTAGGATAAAATTAGTGATTGTTTGGCGAATTGACATTGTTTCTAAGTTTAAAGATGGATTTAAATGGTGCCTCGAGATTGAACTTTAAATATACTTATTCAAGACGTTTAAATTAAACTCAGTACTTTTGGTATGGTGCAATTTCTTACACACAGACAAACAAAGACAAAAATTCTAGAAATTGTAGAGATTGTTATTAGAAATTTCTCTAAAATATTTATTTTTTGCAAATATATACAATATAGAGATACGCGAAACGTTTATCTTGTTAATCTTATTAAAATTACGAAGGCGAAAGTTTGTGTGTATAGATGAATGTTGGTGTCTTTCGCGCTAAAACTAGTAATCGAACTTGGATAAAATTTGGTACACAAATTGACCCAAGCAAGTGGAGCTAAGTTCGAGCAAGAGCTAGTTTTTACTATGTGTACAAATTAAAATGAATTTGCATAATTTAGATATTAGAAGTCAAAGGTCTTAATGTATCATCATGACATGTACGTAAATAGTCCGTCTGTTTAGGTATAGAACCCGAAACCTTGCATGTCAGACCAGTTTAATGACCGCTTCGACACAGGGGTCATTGTTTTTAGTTCATGCAGTCCGCCTGTTGCTAAGTCGTTGTCATAGGTATCGTTAATCAATTCGGGATGGCATTAGTCCGTCTGCGGTCGGCCACAGATGCGTTGCTAACCTTGAAAAATTAGTCTAGTTGTCTTTAACTCTTTATGTTCTTACCAGCGAGCAGCGATAGCCGAATGGTTGAAACTCGTCCTCTCAATCGAGGGTACCGAGGTTCAAATCCCAGGCACGCAC
>DWTU01002850.1:0-11000 GCA_018251515.1 Cecropterus confusis
AGAGTTCTCAAAAAAAAAAGAGTTCTGAAAGGTGTATAAAGTCTACCAATTCGTACTTGGCCAGCGCGGCGTGCTATGGCCTAAACCACTCTAATCTTGAGCGGAGACCCGTGCCCAGCAGTGGGACAATAATGGGTTGACGATGATCTATGTTTGTCTATTTCTTTAGCACGCGCTACGGCCTAAACGGCTTAACGGATTGTAGCATATGACATGTCATTGGAATCATCTCAGTTTGCAGATTGACATAGGCTATATAATTTTTAAATGTGCCGCTTGTGAACAGAAAGAAAATGGAGAAGGAACGTTTTTTATTATTATAATAAAATGAGTATCTAATGAATGCTTATAAATGCACAAATCAAATTTTTTGACGCAAACTTCAGACAATTCAATATTTTGATAGACAGACAATTCAATATTTTGACGCAAACTCATAAAAGTTATAAAAAATAAACTACCCGACAGCTAATTTCAGTTTAATCGAATTTTATTACTCATAATAGAATTAGCCTATGGACAATTATAATACGACAAAAATAGTAAAACTAAACTAAACAAAGAGAAGAGGAAAGGAAAGACGACGAGTATAAGTGGGTACGCCTCGTGTCTCACCTTTAATTCTTCACTATTAGGTAGAAATATGTGTGGCCGTGTCAACTTTAAGTTGGAATTGTCTTAACTTAGATGATTTAATGCGCTTAAAAAGTCTTACACAGAAATCATTGTTTCATACGAAAAACATAATAAGCAGAAATAAGGGTCCGTGAGGAAGAAATGAGAAAAGTTGTGTAATATCATATACACGATTGCTTTTCCTTTGCGGTGAAAATGAAATAACATTTTTTCACTTACTTGCTCATTCTGTGTAATATTAATTATCTAAATGTTTGAATAATAATGAGTTACATTGAAATGTCTGAAGTCTGATAGTTTTTTGCATAATGCGCTCGGGGTGCAATCATATGATTATGTATTTGTGCGTATGTTTTTTGCCGCTCGACGATTGAGAAAAAGGTATTATTAGTCTTTGCTCATACATAAATGAAGATTAAATTCTTAAGAGTAATAACATACGTCTTCCACAGCTGTAGAATGTAAGTACAAAAACATAAAACATTGCATGTAATTGGGTCAAAGAGGTGAAGGACGTGGGCACAGTGGGATGAGGTAGGGTGAGAGTGTTATTCCACAGTGCGTACGAATGGCTATATTCTAGCCTGTGATATTACAACACCACATTCCGTTGAAAACTTTATGGAAATGTGACTCACGATCACGACCCCTTTGGCAAAAGAAACTTGGCTACGTTTCTCCTTCTCATCAACTTGATTTATGTTTTAATAACAATAGACGAATATGCCTCTCTAAGCACTACTGCCCCAAAATTATGTAGCTAAAGTTGATATTGAGTAAACATAACTCTGATGGCACACTGAACTACAAATTTCGTGAAACGATAAAATGTTCTCCGTTAATAGTATAGGGGATCGGGTAGTAATAAAATTTGATTACAGTTGATCATAAATCTTTTTTTTCATTATCCCGCTTGGCGTCGCATGGCCGTCAGTGGCGCGGGACAGCGCCCAAATCCCCATGTTTTGACATACACACCCGTCATATTTATGACACACAACTCTCTTCTGCCGATCTGACGTGAAATTTATGAAGTCACCATGTGTGCTTAGGAGATTGGATTGCCTTAACGCAATAGCCATCTATATTTCTCTTTTTATATGAATCGCAGACTAAACGTTTGCGTTCTGGATAACGTTAGGTATTTCTATCGACACAACAGGTATATAAAATTTAAGTAAGTTCCTCTTACATACAAAACACACATACTAATATACATTGTGTTGTGCCATTTTCAGTTTAGAACTGAGTAAACTATTTGAATAACTCTTAATGCAAAATTCTTCTTCACTCAAATAGTAGGTACTCCAATTAGCAGATTCGTAACTAAGCATTTCCTTCATGCAGTTCATTAACATCGAAGTTCTTTCCTCTCGTTGTTTAATTAAGATCAATTACATCAGTCTGCAATAAATTGTATGACTAATATCGACCCTATAAAGGGTTTGTATACAATATAAATCGATGTTGAATACTACAATGGACCTCTATAAAGGTCAATTTTTATTCCGTACAAGCTGTACCCCGCGGTTATAACCGCGTTTTAAAAATGTAACTTAACGTGGCTACATACAGCCGAAATTGTAGACCTTATACAATTTTAACATTATAGCATTTTCAGAAAGGACTGATAGCAACTGACATTAGCAGCAATGACGCTAGCTGCGTGCGCGTAGAGCAGGCGGGTTTCTTAGGTTTTAATTTTTTGTGCAAAACCTTAATTACATTTTCTAAGGTAGAAGTAGCCTAAGTTACGCCTTATGACATCAGCTATCCAACAGTGAAATTCCCGTCAAAATCAGTCTACCGGTTTCAGAGATTACCCGGAACAAACAGACAGACAGACAAAAATTTTAGTAATTGATGTTTTTTTATCAGTATCGTATATACTTCGATATACATTTGGTAAAAAGCATTTTTTTGATATTACAAACAGACCCTTCAATTTTATTTATACGTATAGATTAGTTAAAAAATATCATAACATTAATATTTATTTTTTATTATCCGTATTAGCTTTGTTGTGTTATAAATGCACGCAATGTATAAACATCCAACTCGATGCGACATCTGGACTTCGTTTCTTTGGGGAGATCCATTAGATTTACAATCTGCCGACTCACATTTGCTTTTAGGGGCGCCCTCATATTGAAATACGAGTACGCTATACAACTTTTGTTACATGCAAGATATTTATCAAAAAGACTCTTAGTTACACAACTATTGACTTTTGTTACGTTTTTATTACCTCGGAAATCGTGATGGAGATATGTATTTTGTATTCTTTTCTTTTATTAAAACAGTGATAGACGGTGTTTGAATTTGATTCGACAATCGAACGGTCTGAGGTTCGAATCCCAAGAGCGAACATTTAATTTTTCGAAACTATGTGCGTGTCAGTAATACACTTAACTATTATTTGCTTTAGAATTGAATCCTAGATGGTTGAATATTGTTCCTAAATAAAAAAATAAGGCGTATGAAGCTTAGCATTTGGTCAGTTGGTTGAACTAAGGCTTAAAATCTTCTCTAAGAGGAGGACCTTACCCAGCAGTGGGACAGTAATGGACTAACTTTCTTTCTGTCGGAAATAAAACAAAAAGTAAATTAAAGACAACTCTTATCGTAACTACCATCTCTAGCCTAACAACTAGCATCCTGTACACAATTGACGCTAATGACTTTTTGTCACAGCGATCATTTATTTTCATACAATATGAAAATATTTGGAGTCACCCGGTCGGTTAGATAAGCCAAAGTGATTAAATATCCATGTCTTACTTCCGGACCGAAACGGATGACGGAAACCGGACGAGTCGGAACACGAAAAGCATTTTAAGCGGGTTCACTAATATGGTCGCGTCTATTGTCCTATTTATTTCGAGCGCGACCCATTATTGATCTTCTGTCGTGATGAAAATCGGCGCAATTTAAATATAGATCATTCGGAGTTTCCGCATAGTTGTCCGACTTTAGGGTCATCCGAGATTAATTGAGGAGCGAAACAATACAACGCTGATTACTAGAGTATTATCAGAGTGTAGAGAGTGCAGGAGTATTGGTAGGAAAGGCAAACACAAAAACAGATAAACTTCGGATATTATTATATCGTTAAAAATACCTATTCAAAATATATACCTATCTGTTTGGAAGCCCTAATCAATCATTATACTTAAGTGAAAATAGCGCAGTTCCAATTTAACAAACATATAAACCGAGAAGGCTCTTTTTAAGTCGATTTAAAATTTAACAATTTAACTATATAATAATGTACAAGATTTGGAGAGTGACATATAGCGGAGATGATAATATTATGAGGCATTAAGCCTAATCTTAAGCATTAAGTTTAATCCTCAGGAGAAATATTTCTTAACACCAATATATCATTCCAAAGTAGCAAACACCTCCATTTGTTACATAACAGAAAAATAGCGCCATTACTTCTTTAGGAGAGTAGATTACAAAGTTGAGTAGTGAGCGTAAACTGAGGTTACCGCAGAACGCTTGCGGTGACCCATGAAGCCACACAGGGTATGAGTAACGCACTGGGAACCCGATACAAATCACAAACGTAACACGAAGCTTGATTAGGGTTCCGTAATCATCTAATCCATAATCTAGCTATTTAAATTGTAATTAATCCTATACATAAACAACCTAGTAATTATTTCTGTAAACTAATATTCGCCTAGTAGTAAAATAGAACATAAGTATTGTAGAAAATTTAACGTAATTAAATGAATTTGTATGATTGTTATTGATAACGCTAAAGTTTATTTCGCTTCACTTCGCTTTGTTTGTTTGTTCGACAGCTACCAGACAATAAAATCGAAGTGTAAAAAAGAGAAAAAAAAACTGAAATGTTTTGTCTTTGCCCATTTACCTATACCAATTTTATTTTAATTACCGATTTTTTATACATTTCGAAATAAGTATAAATATTAATCTGCACATATACCAGAAAAGATACTATAATAAAGAGTTAACAATTATTCTGATAAATCAGTCTTCTCACTGTCTTGAATAGATGAATCTTCGATATAGTTGAACGGATTAGGTATTATCAGATTTACTCTGAAAGTGCCAATTTGTTACGGAGTGGAAGGTCGATATTTTGCAAGCTATCACTGTTTCAGATTCAAAATAAATGAGAACCAATTAGTCCCGACTATCCTCTTTCGTTCTTGGAATAGAAATTGGATCTATTCCTAATCGTATTCTAGTAGTCTATTTACTAATACACCGTATATATTATACATTTGTAACTGTTGGAATAAGATAACATGTTAGTACTATCGTCGTTCGAAGTAATATATATATATAAGTTAGAATATAAGGCAATTGGAGCAGAGGATTCGGTATTTGCTCTACATAGCCATGATACTCAATAGACGTCAGAGGGGCGGATGGTATTAGCTTATTTCTTATACAAGACTTTCAATTTTGTTAAATTAATTTTTAAACGCTTAGAAATTACGAAGAGGTTAATCGTTACGCAAGTTACTAAGAGAATGATTTAACCAAATTGCTAATAAATAATATTTACTTACAAATTAAATTATCAATAAGTATTAACGAAAACATTCAACGATGAAAAACACATAAAAAGAGTATACTCGTGTTTATTGTAAATCCTAGGAACCTATAGTTTAAAATTTTACTAAGATTACATTTAGTTAATGTGCCTTACGGTTATATATGTACTCTTTGGACGCTGACGAAGATTAATTAAAGACATTGGAGATATTATGTTTAGATTATAATTTATAACTAATGTGTTTTCAACAAAAGTTTGATTGATGTACCATTAATAGACAAATACACTTGTGGGCGTACTCATGTATATAAAGAGCATAATTGATTGAAATAACAGTAATTTGAATGGTAATAACTATAATGTCTGTGTGTTTTGGATAGTGAAGATGATTTATCAAAGTTATCGGAAATGCTGTTTTCGATTTGCAAGACAATCAAGCGGTTTCAGTGTTCACCCATTTTGTCGCAGCTTACACTTGAGGCGCCACTTGCGGAGATTATCTTTCTTAAATGTAACAGTTTTTTATACACTCTATTTACTACAATACAAAGGAAACAATAAAGTTGCAAAATCGAAGTTGCAAACAAGCATGCAGCCCACCTGATGGTAAGTAGCTACTGCCGCCCATGGACATCTGTAATCAACTCTAGGTAAGATCAAAGTCTCACCGAAGGTTAGCTACAGACCACAAATGCGTTGCTACCCCTGAAGACTAAGATGGAATGCCTCGGAAAATTGTGTCTCCCTTACACCCTTCAGAACTGACCACAATAGCGCATTACACTGCTGTTATGAGGCAGAAATAGCTGTGGTTTCCAGAGTCGAGCCACAAAGAGTTCTCTTTTTAATGGTTATTGTTCTATTTAAGTTTCATAATAAGTAGCACAATAATAATAGATCATTTGTGTCACAACACTGACAATTTACATAGTGCAGAGGTAATTGTAATAATTAGTAAAGATAATGAATATTACGACTTAAGTAAAACATTCATTGGCTAGGCAGCAGTAAAATAAATAAGATACAAGGACTTACAAAGTACCATACTGTAAAATAAATTGTAACTGCACATTAATAAATACCTAATAAGGTCCGAAAGGTTAAGAAAAATTTACCTAATCTTGTCTGTGATTGTATTTACTTAGGTAATAGAATTAGTTATAAATTATCGGATAACATAATTAGTTATGGAATAGCAACAGGCTATCGAGGAGTAAATTATGTTATTAATAATACGGGTATATTTAGAAAATTGATCGTAATAATTTATTTCATGCTTCTAGTTCTAATACGCAATGGACACCTAGATAAAATCTGAAAAGGTTTTTTCTGGCGACTCGTTTATCGTATTTTTCTCTCCAAAACTTTCTCCCGATACTTAGTCCAAATTCATTAAGAGAGATTCCAAGTATTAAGAAAATGGGTCGGGGTATAACTAGATCCCAAGTACAGCTATCAAATATTTGTAACTTAAAGTTGGATGAACGCTTAAGCAAATAGTACCCTGCTCTAGTGTCGCCGGATGGATTAAATCGTCTGCTTGACATAAAGCTTCGGCGTCATGTATGGGCATCTGGGTCTTAAGTAAGGGGACGATTCCACCCTTCACTATTTATGTAGCTATCGATCTGTCGTGTGGCGAATTCGTTTATGTGTTCGTTTTGTATGTCCCTTGGGAATTTCTCGAACATTTTGTACTGACGACGGGATTAGGGAACGCGATAGCTAATTTAAACGGCTTTGTCGGTCTCTTATCTGTCTGTCATCAATTAAACTGCATACATTGACCTCAAGTAGACCTCTGATAACGTTATTGATGTAATTGTTCTCGGTGAACCTATCTCGCATTCATTCATTCTGTTTGATGACGTCACCCATTAAATTGATGGAATATTTATTAATAAGTATTTGTTTAGCGATGAACGACGCGACAATATCTTATCATGTGGTACTTACATTGGGTTATTAAGGTTATTTAAGTATTGTCTTCTTTATATGATTTCAGAAAGTCTTAACTTTGAATTAATAGTACCAATATATATACAATTTTTTTATTGCATTTGTATTCGTTTCTATTCACAGGTTATAGCATCAGTATATTGAAATCAATATGTACCTAATACTGGTCTAGTCGGCCTTTCGGCAGTTTCTCACGAGCTTTTTTGTTTTCGGGCCCGTTAAATGCTTCCGGCCTACCTCTAATTAAGCGTATACGTGCTTATTTTCGAGGTAAATAAAGTCAAAAACTACTTAAAAAGAGGCTGTGCTTAGCTTTTGAATTAAGCAGAGTAACGACTTATATTAAGATAATATAGACAAAATATGAAAATAGATATAAAAGGTTTTGTAGCTTATGAATTTAGTAAAAGTTTAACTACATATATAATGTACAATATATATACAATTACAATACTGCATGCTATGTCTATTTATAGATAAATGGAATAAGAAATACAAAAAATGTACTTTTAGCTTAAAAGTTCATGGCTTTGTAATACAAGGTTTTGGGTTAAGGATTCATTGATGAAACTATGAGTTATCACACCTTTATGATATTGATTACATGTATCAGGATTTTTTTTAATCCATTTTAGATTCATTTACATTAAGTATTAAACGCTGATTCGATGTACAATGTTTGATTTGATTCTCGTTTCATTATTACGTTCGAGCTTAATGTCAGCGGACGGCAATAATTTATTCTTGAATGTCGGTCGGGTCTGTTTTTTTCAATCCTCGCCAACCCTTTTGCAATTATATTCTAATCCTTGGAGCCTAACGGTAATCGTTGTCGCCTGATTTTATTTCTCTTCGCCGTTTGGCAGGGCTTTTCAGGCGTTTTAATTAACAAAACGGTGGATGCTAATTCTAAAAACGTTTTTGAAGTCATTGAGCTAAGTGCGTTTTGCAGTTACAGTAACTTTTTATTGCATTTTCATGTTTATTGACCTTGCTCTAACCTACCAATATTTTTTTATGAAGTAGCAATTTTTGCAGCATATGGCTAATGGACATTTACTATTTATTCAATTTCAAGTCGTAGGTATTCGGCAAATATTTGTCATCATCTCTGTGAACGCCCAACTATGCATACTAGAAATAAAGTAAAACCAATACTGATGTATTTTACCCAATATTTATTGCTTGATCTAAACAAGTCATTTATATATTTATTTAGCTACATTTTAGAAAAGTTATACAGAAAATCATGATATAAAATATATCACTACTAAGCTATAATTACGATTAAATTAAAAAAATAAAGTATTTATAGACCTTTGTGGTAATTAATACTGCATAAGTATTTTTGCTAGCTTTGGGCTGAACTATATAATCTAGATCATATGTATACATCCAACTGAATTATTTCTTTTAGGACACATAAGGAAGTTCAGCAGATTTCTGTAATTTAATTCGACACAATCCTTGAACTCCCTAGTTGTAGTGTTCAATTCTGACGTCCCGAAGTTCTGAACAGCGAACTAAGTGGCCTCGTTTCAGTCGATCGGTTATGATGACTCCCGGATCGTGTTGTATAAGCTAGTTTGAGTTGTTAATCAAATATGCTAACGTAGGAGGCCTTTCGCCAATCTTGTGCTTAATTAACTTGAACGTGTCAGTAGTTAATGCACCGTTAAACAATAATAAAATAATAACATTATCTTCACTGTCTAATAAGATAATTCCTGTGTCGTAAGAGCCATACATAGACGAAGACGCAAACATCCAGATCCAGAATAGAAATCTAAATTCATCATTCAGATATCTGTCTGTTCGGGAATACAACTTGGAGTACACTCCATCATTCGGTCATTGAAGGTAGAACTCTTTATGGATCGACTCCGGACGCACCACCGCCACACTTATTTCTGCCTCATAACAGCAGTGTAATGCGCTGTTGTGTTCTTGTCTGGTGTGTGGTAAGGGAGACATACTTTTTCGAGGCATCATAGTCCTCAGGGGTAGCAACGCCTCTGTGGCTAACCATAGGTGAGACTGATCTTATCTAGGGCTGATTACAGGTATCCAGGGGCGGTAGTAGCCACTTACCACCAGGTAGGCTGCATGCTCGTTTGCTACTTCAATACTAGAAATAAAATGCAGGTCATCTAAACGCCAAAAACTTAATACTTATGGAAGTCATAACACTTAAGTAATGCAGGTAATTATAAAAGTGTCCATTATTTTTAAGTTTGAACTTTTTGCGTGATACGATACGGGAGAATCTTGGAAACTACTACATCGTTTCATGGTAGTTTTCAGAGTAGCTTATCTCGAAAGTTTACAGCGTAAAGGCTAAAATATCATGCACAGGGGTGCAAAGGATGCCATTCGATCATTTGAGTATCTATAAAAGCAAATAGCGACAACAAGGTGCAGAGTTACTTGTAATGTAGATGTAATACGACGGCGACGAGTAACTTGACGACCCACGCGGTGGAGCGGTCACCATACCGATCTGACACGCAGTGGGTTCCTGGGTGGATCCAGACAGACAGACATCTGAATGATGAGTTTATATTTCTGTTCTGGGTCTGGGTGTTTCTGTATTCGTCTTTGTGTGTGGCACCTGGCACCCACGACATAGGGAAAAATCCTACTGTGGAGCTATTAGTGAAAAAAGCGTTTATGTTTATGTTTAATAGACTTATTCCTATTAGGTAACAACATGCTGAAATTGATACTAGTGGAATTGGTACTAATAGCTTCCAATATGGCCCTACCTTTTAAATGTTATTACAAGTGTTTTTTTTTTTAATAAAATTACTTTATTATTGAACGAATTAATGATATATTTGATATAGTAAATGAAAATCATATTTTTATATGTTCAATATTCTCTATATATCGCGAATTGTATTGAATAACTGATCAAGATTCTATAAATTACGTCGAAGCAAATATGGCCATACGCCAAATCCTAAAGCATAACGAGCTAAGAATTGTGAGCACGATCCGACAAACGTATAGAAGTAATACATTACAGATCAAAGTATTCTACGAAGTGTTGTCGCGGGATAATTCGGAATCGGGTCATTTTGTTCGGGATACATTCAAATAATTCCAGCTGAATGAAATCGGTTGCAGTGACATGTCTTAGCAATAAAACTGCACTCGGCGTTTCGAGATTATGGAGTACGGATTTACTGAATTACACTACGAAGCTATTTTGAGTCCATCATATGCATTTTGCAATAATATTTTAGAACCGAAATTTTTTTGTATATCCAAATTATTTCCATGCTTTGGATAATATGTTACGTAATCACTGATTGAGACTTTTTAAAATTGTACATGTAAAACTCGGATGAAAAAATTAACAATCCTTATTTTGTAGAAAAATATGCTCTCAAATTATGTAATAAAGTCAAATTATAAAAAGTATTATAAAGTGCGAAGTTAGATTTGAAATGTTAGATCTTATTTTAGATTCGATTTAGATTTTTTCAGAACAAATAATACCTATTTCCTGTTCCTCTAAAATTAATCGCTCTTTTTAAGTGGTAATTTACGAACAAGCGTGTAACATATTTGTCGGTGTGAAGCGGTCATTTCGGCGAACCACTTTCAAGCAATTAAACAAGTGTGTCATTAAGATTTATTAGTCGTTACAATTATTAGTGTGTTCACTTTATAATGAAGAAATTAACCGTATAATCTCGTAACAGAATCCCGTATAACCGTTATTGACAAAGTGGAACTTCTGCTTCAAGTATTTTCCACCACATTATCCGTTTAAGTCGTAGTCCTCAGTAGTAAGAATACACCGGTTCTGGCTCACTCAACACCCCCGCCCCCCGGGGTTCGCCCCGCCCACCCCCTCATT
>DWTU01002851.1:0-10995 GCA_018251515.1 Cecropterus confusis
AATAAAAGAAAAAAAGTTGTCTTATCGATCACCACGCTCAAAAGCTTGAATTAATATCAAAGAAAAACTTAAATTAATGTCAAAGAAAAAAAATATTCATAAATAAATAATTATAATTCCATAAGTTGATGAAAATGCTATGCAATGGCTTTATCGTGGCAGTCCTCGAGTGCCGCACGTTTTCTTATTCATAACTTAATATGTATAGTAATAGTTCATGACATAATAAAAATATTATTAATGTTTAATTTAAAATTTTATTTTTAAATGTATAGAAATCAATACCCAATTCTGTTGTAATTTTCTACATTATACAAGTTCATTGTTTAGGTGACTACTAACTTGATCTGATGACTGACTTCTTTTTGTGTATGTATGCAGTGGCTGGGTAATAATACTTGAGTTAAATAGAACTTTCAGTAAAAGAAAAAACAGTATGCATAATATTATAACATGTGCACGTAAAGATCGTACGCAATCCCAAAAAATGTATTCAACTTTCATTTTCCATTGTAACATAATAAGCTGCCATTTTGGAATACACTTCCAATTAAAACCAGTTTTATATGTTCTACAGATTTAGTGTAATATAATTGCTTGATGGATTTGACGGGTGGAGGTGGTATGACAATATTAAAAGATGATATATTTTTTATATTTTTATTCCATGAACAAACAACAGCTAAGTGACGAAATTGTTTCTAATGTTAACAGTGGCGTTGAAGCGGCTTATTACTATAATAAAATTAACATAATTATTACTATAATAATTATACAAGACAACACGAAAATGATAAATGATAAATTTTACAAACTTAAGCTGTACAATAAGTGACTTTTAATACTCAAAGTAACTAAGTTTGACAATCGGACAATGTAATATGACAATATTAAAACTTACATAATACCTAAATAATATACAATACACTAAAAATAATGTATATAATTATAACATCAATCATATTATATATATTTTATTTAAAACATTGCCAAAGCTAACAGGTATTAGTAAAGTTACGGAAGGAGTTTAAATTGAATTAATCACATTACACTACGAAGTCAAATATTTCACAATGACAACCGACACATGACATATATTGTTAACTACGTATCATAAATTGGAATAAATCGAAATTGAAATATATGTATTGTGGAATTATGGTTGTTTTTAAAGATGTTATTAAAAGGCATCCGAGTTTAGTTTCGTGGCACGCGTACATAAGATAAATTCTGTTTTTTTTAATACTAGTTTACAAGCCCAATGCCGTTAAAAAGTGTAATGGTTGTAGCTTTCTGACACCAACTCTACAATTCGACGGTACAAGTTACACACCGTCTGTTGAAAATTGCACCTATATACGTGGAACACATGGCATGGCTCATGGAACAAGGCTCTCATGTTAATACGTTTCCTCAAAATGTAAACGTAAACGTGCAATTTACATTGCGATGAATGGGCGAAAGAGTAAACTAGGTACTAAGGGTACCGGTATCAGTTGTTACGGCCACGTAATGCACTTGTACACTAAGTACCACCTCAAAATGGATCGTAACGCCGCGGATCATGTTACAGAGGCTTATACAATATATTTCGATTTTACATAATTAATTGAATAAATGTTGATGCTTAACTTCTACTTATTAGCAGGCGAAGATGGCGTCGTCGGTGTGTACTTAGCGTTGTACATCGACGACATGTAGATTACTAACAAAATGACGAAGAGCATTACTGAAAATACGATGATAAAGATACTGGTATTCTGAGAAAAAAGAAAAAATTCAAGTTAATGAATAATGACTTATATAATTTTATCAAGTAAATGTAGTGAATGAGTATACTCAGCCCACCCAAGGTTAAGCCACCGCCGCTTTCTCTTACTGAGCAAGTCCTATTATACCTATTCCTTATCACACCTTTAAAACCAGAACACACCAGCGTTTACCCTAATGTTATCTAACAGAAATTTACCAGTTACGCTTTATACAATAAATAAATATAACAAAGAGTTCTATCTTATTAGTAATTTCAAAAAAATACTGAGCGTACCACGTGTATAAGACAATATGTTCATTGTTTTATTTATTTTTTTGCAATATGACTTATACTTTATAAAAAGTGCAAGTCAAAGTTATTTAATATATAAATTATCATTACCATTGGGTTTAAGTATCGTATTTAATAATAATAAATACACCAAGACATAACTATTTAGCATACGAAATTAATGTGGTTTATTTAAAACAGTTGTACGCGCTTATATTTTTTAATAATAAAGATTTAAATTGGTATTTCTACCGAAAAACATCAACGGGTTGCTAAACATGCAAACATTTGTGAATAAATGTCTGTCTTTATTTATTATTAATATATTTATACTACAATAACATTATTAGTGACATGGAAGGCAAATAAGCGGTACCCCAAATATATTTATCAGTTTCGCTTTCAGAATGTCAACAGTGTCCACTGTCAAAAAAATTATACTTTGGCTATATTATTTTTTTGTATGCGAAATGTTTATACGGTTGAGTTCTATCTAGGATTGTTTAAGTTGGAACAAAAATAGCAAATTGAAAAAGGAAACCAGCGCATAGGATCATAATCATATAACTTTTACTTTTTTATTATTTAGCTACTGAATTGGTTATTATTATAATACGCTTATAGCTAATTGTAAACTGTTGCTGTTGAGGATAATGCTCATAGTTCATATAAAAACTTTTTAAAATTTAACAGAATATTGATTTAATGTCCGGCAACAATTCAATTATTTTTATTTCAAACTTTAACCTTTTTAATTCCAACTAAGAAACTTTCTTCACGTGCAACTAATAAATACACAAATATGTGAAATGTACGTATATGTTAAATTTTGAGATTAAAACTGCTCGTGTATGTTCTTGTAATTAGTTTTACTAAGTTTAATAGATTGGGCTTGGTGCAAAGTGAAACTTTTTGATGGCTATTGACAAAAATTCCAAGAGGGATTGTTTTCACGAGTTCAATTGAAAAGGCTTTGTAATGATAATTCGTTGATTGAGTCAGTAGGTAAATAGTTCAACTCGCCATCAAGTACTATAACGTCCCAAGTTTGTCCTCATATAATTCGTTTAGACGAGTTCTGTAGATTAAACTAGATGTTGAGTCTTATACTGAAGGCAGGAGGTGAATTTAGTGAATCACTCTTCAATTCAACCGTCTTAATACTCCTATATACTATCCTATAACTCAGTAGAGTTATTTTGGGATTAAACACTTAGATTTTAGGATCTTATTATTAGTATTTACGATACCAATAATTAACATTATTTACTTTGAAATTCTAAATGAGCACTTATTCACAAGAAGTTTAAGAAACTCCTCCTAATTTCATCTTTACTGACTTAAGAGTTACCTTAGGATGTACCTAAGTAAATGCCAGTCTCTATTTGTAACTTTATATAAATATCTATTTTAAGTATTCAAAGATGAATCAGTTTAGGATCTTTTCATTTTGTATGTCAACTGATTTCCTTTTTACTTTAGTTATAGCAATTGACGACGTTTTTTCTTACAAAAAAAAAATTGACTATATTTCAGCCATTTTAGTTATTTGTAGTCAGTAGCATAGTTAAGTGAGGAATTTATTTTAAAGTAAACTAAATTGCTTTTCATTATTTGTGAAAAAAATGTCTTTACTAATTGCTACATGATTAAAAACCAATGTTTTCTTACATTACGACTAACTATTCCAGTTCTCCTTCTTCTAACGGCATCTCCTACCGTGGGATCGACATCGTAACTTTATTTAAGTTTTTATTAAAGAAGGAAGAATATTTATTAGACACACTAGATTTTGTATTTACCTCTAGTAAAATACAATAGCTTTTTGTGTAAAATTGCTCTCTGAATTTGTTGTTTCCAATATATTATCCCATATAATATACAGATACAAACTGTCATGACACTGAAATTTGAATGATAGATACACAGTTAGGATTGTAGGTGATAGAACTCTTTGTGGTCCGACCGGCGGCATAGTTACTATACTTTTTTTTTATAATAGTGGGGTTTAGCTCTACAGTGTTCTGGTTTAAATAATATTGTAGGGGAGACATACTTAAAAGGCGGCTCATTCCCGGGCGTAGCAACGTATCTGTGGCGAACTCAGGTAATCATTCTAATCTTATCCCGAGGTGATTACAGATTTCTATGGCAGCGACTACCACTTACCATCAGATTGACTACATACTCCATTGCTACTTATATTACATTATAATAAAAATAATATCATACGGGTGATTAGAAAAATTGAAGTAAAAAAATGTAAGTAAAATTATAAATACACAATTTAAACAATGTTATTATAAAAAAATAAACAAATAATAATACTAAATGTATATATTTCGTGTATATGTACTTCTTTGTAATAGTTGTGAGCAATTAATAATAACAGTGCCATAATTAACTTCTATTATGACATCTATATAGGCTTCTTGGATTTGATATCCACGAAACTAATATACGGTCTTTATTCAGACCGCATATTAGTACGATAATACGATCTGAATAAGTAAAGGTTATGTACTTGTATAGTGTTTAAAACATGTTAAGAGTAATAATTATAAATGTGTTATAAATATTTATTATTGCAGAACAAGTTGACGTAATAAATTAAAATATCGTGTCGGGATCTTAAAAATAAAATGAACGATATTTCGAAGAATGTAAAAGCGCAACTGCATGTAATTATACCAATTTTAATCCATCCTTTTCCATCCTAACTCCAATTAATATGTATTAATTGGACTTAGGATGGAAAACAATCCGTTATAATGTATTAATTAAATTTAAAAATTAAACTATGTATGCTCTGTCCATATTATTTTCTATTTCACGTTTTTGAGTCTATCAAGTTCCGCATTTATTATAACTAGTTACCTTTCGCAACGGTTAAAATTTGACCGTAATTAAACCCAAATACAAACACCATTTATCTTATATTATTATTATTATTATTAAATCCACTACAAAGTTTTTATATGAACTTTTTATCTGTAAATTAATTTTAAGGTTATTTTAAAAAATTCCATTATAAGGAAAATGAGGTTTCATTAAGTAGGCTGCATTTAAAGCAATAACGCGTCACATACACAACTGACATATATGTTAGCAATATTGTGTATTTTAAATTGTCTGAAATGTATATAATTCATATGACTAGATGTAGTCGAATGGTTAAAACTCGGCCTCTTAATCGAGGATCCAAGATTCGACCACTGATTTTTCTAAAATCATGTGCGTATTAGAAGTAATTATCACTGCTTTACGGTGAAAGAAAAACATCGTGAAGAAATCTACACACCTGAGAGTTCCTTAAAAGCTCTCAAAGGTGTGTGAAGTCTACCAATTCGCATTTGCACATTCAGCGCGGTGGACTATGGCCTGAAACTCTTTCATTCCGAGAAAAGACCCGTGCCCAGCAGTGAGACAATAATGGGTTGACGACGGTATATAAATCATGTTTAATTTAATTAAATACATTTGTAATTATTATACAAAAATATTATATTAATGCATTCTATTACCAAATGAACTTTAAGTATACTAATTCTCACACTCCTCTATGCGCGCATTATTCTTAAAAAGGGATGCACAGTTTTACTCCACATATTATAAAATAGATACAATTTTTCTTAAAAGATAACAAGCTTTATAGATAACGTTGAAGTTCTTCTACATTACAGATTTTGTCGATCCCATATAAATTTATTGATATGTATATAAATATGGACCCTGATTAATGGTGAATAGTTTATTTTTAAGATAAGTAACCAATACAAATATTAAATTTGGTACATACGTGCAGTAAAGTAACAAAAATCAATTAAGTACTATTTTCAAATAGATGGTGTAATTGTTAACTATTTGTATCAAATGATAATGTTATTCGATATTTTAATATAGAAGTTGCTAAATAAATAATCACCACGGTGCATCATAGATGTTGCAGTAAAAATGCGGTTATTTCTATCATAGTACTGCTGTACAACCTTCAGAATGTCATCCTCGAAGGCATCTTTTTTCAAAGAGATAAGGCTTAGTTTCCAACCCCCTACATATATGACAAGTGTTTACCATGAAATAATGATATATGATATTGTGAGCCATATCACTGATGAGATAACGTTCCATTTTCTACGCCAAAAGTTTAAAAGCTCTACGTAGACGTAAACGCGTTCCTTAGAACAGCGTTCTAAACCAGAATGTAGGACGATCTGATAAGGCTTAGTTTTGAATTCTCAAATATTTTCTGTAGTTTCTTACTACGCAATGGTATAGCGTAAAATTCACCTTGTTTACACCTTGTATGCAAATATTTTTTCATGCAATACTAATTTATAATTCTATTTAGCATCCATGCTTAGGTTTTTAATAACTTGTTAGTTTTTGCTTTTGTTGGTTTTTTTATTAATTTTTTTTGAAAATATCAAAAACAAAATAATTTGTTATAGTTTCTTTTACATCGTCTGTAAATATATCACTTATTCGGATTTTTTTTTATTAACATAAGTTCAAGTTCAACTTTTATTATAAGTTTACTTGTATTACTTTCCACTATTGCTTGCTACGGTTGTGGATATATATTGCTACGACGTAGCACGGAACGTAGACTGCTAGCAACACGGAAATAATGTATAGGTTAATAAATTTTCTACCGACATAGTTTGATGCATTATTTTTTCAATTTCACTCAAAGGGCAAAAATTATGATTTTGTTACTCTTATTTAACCCAATACCATCGACGGTTCTGGAGACCTAAGTGCAGGTGCGTATTTTCGCCAAAGAATAAGTTTGGTCATTCAAAGGTGAAACGCAGCCAGCATTATTGGGTCTCTTCCAAGAGGCAGCGATTTAGACTTTTTGTTTTACCTTTAATTTACATATTTCTTTCAGGTTTTACAGATATTTTGTTTGTTTTGCTTTATTTTAGGATATTCATCTGATTTGTTAATATATACAAACATAAATAACGCTTTTTTTCTTCATTCATATTTTTCTCCACTTGTGTATACATGTACGGTACAAAGACGAATACAAAATAGACTTAGAACATAAATCTAAATTTATCATTCTAGCCGGGGATCGAACTCCGCCACGTGGGTTGTCGATTTATAAATATTATGTCATATTGTTATTCTAACCATTCGTGAATTTATCTAAAATCATTGTAGGATTTTGATTTCAGCATTCGAATTATCAATATTATTTTTATACACAAACATAAATTGAAAATAAATGTTACGTCATGGTTTTGAAATTTTCACTTCTTTTTAATACATTTATACTGTACTGTACTCTTGCTTTTCGAATATTTGATAGTAAACTTTGTATTTCTAACAACACAAGTGTCAATCTGCAACGTGATTTAGCGCTGAAACAGCCTTGAGAAAGCTTTTGTTTATTTAAGCTTCGATGCGATTGTTTTATGCAGCACTTTGAGATACTTTTTCCTTTAAATTCAATAGCAACAAACGTGTGATAAACAACGTTTTATACATTATAACCAGCATATAAGATTCCTCTATTCCGTGAATACCTTGACACGTCATGATTACTCCAACATTAGGACCCAGAACAAATAATAATAATGAAACAATTCTGCCTAACTAAGAATGCAACCCGGAACCCGGTGTATATCAAACCGGTGCAACTATATAACTAGTTAAAGATGCGCAGCTGGACACGGCTGAAGAATTAGAGAAGGCATTTGCATGCTTTTGCATATTCAATTGCTTGCACATTTCATCGTGCTTTTATCTAACGTAATGGTTGCAAAATATCAATAAAGAATTTGATCCCCTCTGTGTAACTAAAAGCCTATTTTCACGGATTGTTATCTTTTTTATAAGTTCGATATGACACAAAATTTCCAGATTTGCTTCATCATAACTTGGTAATAATGCCAATCTGATAATAAAGTCACGGATTTATAAAGTTACAGTTAGTCACATATTTATGTGTGTTTAGTATTTGACTGGCTAAAATCATAATTAAATAAAATGATAAATTCAAAAATATTGACGTTCTGTGATTGCAATACAGAGATTCATTACTCGGTTGTTGGCAGTACGGTATATAATATATTATTTATTGTTTGTGGTGGTCACGGGACCTTTCGGGAGAAGTGAAAGTGCAATAGGTTGACCGGTCGCCAAACATTGTGCACAGAAGGCGAAGGCTTTTATGTATATTTAAATTGTCATTCGGATCAAACCAGCGACCTCTAAATTCATATAATGTGCAAGTTATAATTGAACTTAATATTCCACACTCCATCATTACGTTTTTTTTTTTTTTATTTTAAAAAGTTTTATTTTGATTTAATGATTGTTATGATTTCAATCTAGCGCAAAAATAAATGTTATGTGTTGGGTTTTGCGCAATACTTGAACAAAGAAATAATTCAAAATACTACGCATTTTCGGACCTCTTATATATTTTTTAATGTTTTATTATTGTAATCTTATAAATTTTTAATAAGTCTTCTATTTTCCAGATTTTTTATGTCTGAAATCCGTATTTTGAGGTCTTCATTTCTAAAGTCTGCAAATATCTAATAGAAATAAAATCATGTCCTATTTATTTTTATACGTATGATATATAGTACATTCGATAAATTTATAATCGCATTGCTTAATTTTTTAATGTCGATTGTATTATAAAATATTTTCACTTTAACAGAAACCAAAAAATGTATATAATATATTTGTGTTTCTATTAAAGTGAAAAGAAAAAAGTATAAAACGTATATGTATAACGCCTAAAGCGAATGCGCGATTCGGTGCATTTTGCTTTAAACAAAGTTCATGCGTTACTGCAGTGGATATAGATACTAAGTAAACATCCGCTAAGACATACTGCATGCAAGTATCTGTACATGTAACCTACATTCGAACGCATCGCCTTGTGCTCTACTACCCCACATGTTTGAGGAACGTAGCAAGCAAACCTACGCAGACTTTGAGGGGAAAATAATTAAAAAAAAACTGGACCCAACTAATGAAATAGCGCCGAGCAAAGAATAAAAGAAACGACGGAATACACAAACCGCATAGCCTTGACGCTAAAAGCTGCAAAGATTTCCAACTGCAAAAAGAAAACACGTCTCCAGCGAGGTCAACACGTGGTCACCGTTGTACCTACAATCCTGTACACAACGCGAGCTTAATGAATGGCTTATTAGAAAGAGCGTAAAGGAGAAATTACTTACCGAGAGGAGATATAAAATAGAAGAAATTTAGAATTTGGACAAAAAATTAACACTGTCATAATAACTTAAGAGGTGTCCTTATGAAAGAAACACCGATTTCGCGCGCTGTTTCGTCTACAAATTGAATAATAATTGCAAGCCCCAAAATGACACTGAAGAAAACATTGAGAGTAGCACCAACAGTGTAGTAGAACACAAAAAAAATTACAAAGAAAATATTCACTATGAACATTCTGACGAACAACGTATCCACATCCAGTTCAAGTCAACGTAGAGCTCTCTAGCTCTTTACTTTTCTACTGAATCAAAGTATTTTGCAACCAAGGAGGGGAAAGTCACGGGCTGCAATACCCCAACCTACTACCGCAGTATCGCAATTCCTAGGGATGTCTGTCCTAATGTGTCGATATAAAGAAGGTAATATTTAGTGCCAGAAGGTTAAGTACTACAACTAACAAGAGAAAAAACAATTGCATACATATTTATTACATTTTTTATAGTCTAATGAATATAAAAATTGGGTTAACTGGCCTAAAATTGACTACATTGGCTTTGATATATCTAAACAGAACACTCAGGCTTCCCATCAAAAAATTTATTGCAGCTCAATTTATTTTTACTTATTTTACCTCGCAAAAACTCCACCGACCATCTAAAGACTCGTAATATTGGAACAAATTGTAGGATTAATTACAATGTTGTGCACTTTCCAAAGAATAAGAATGAAAACATTGAACCGCAAAGTTTTTGTAATCCGAAAAACAGAGGACTTATGACCATATAGGAATGAAAAAATAAACGTGTGAATTCGGAATATACAAAAATATGAATGAATGAAAATATGATGAATCGTTCTTGTAATCGGTGTAGATTGCAAAAACTAAGCTATAGTTGCAAAAGCTATTTCAACCTATTATGTAAAGTCCTTAATGTTTCAGAAGTCTCTTAAATTACGATTATGTTCGTGCTTAATATATTCTTAATTGTAGTATTATATCGATCGCGTTGATTAATGTTTAAGAACGAATACTAAAAATACAATTTCAAAAATGAACTCCTCGTAGGTAGCTTTGAAGAGAATCCACCATTGACATGTTTTGGTTACCAAAAAATTTAAAGTATAAATATTGGCAGTTGATGGCTTCTAAAAGATTGTAAAGCTCGAAGCTCAATAACATATTTTATACTTTATACTTATACTTATTATTCCATAAACGTCAAAATTTTGATTTTAATTTTACTTTATTTTAATTTTATTTTAATTTTAGATTTCCCATACACATTTGCGGTCTTTAATGTGCTTGCTTTGCAACCTATTTAGTGGGACAGGTGAAGAACGTTCACCTCTACTACTATGACTACTTTTGTCTAAGCCTGAGTAAGGGAGATGCTTACTTTTATTCGATTGCAATTTAAACTTACGACTTATCCGACAGATTTTGTATAAGTCACATCAGTTGGATAGGTTATAGAGCAATTTACAGGCAAGCGGTATAAGACAGTTTGCGCATCGCACGCGATCATCGATATACCACGAGCATCACTATGCGCGCGCAGCAGCGCATCGCCCCGCCCCTTTCAGTGTTGATAACAAAGAACCCACACATTTAAACTTCTCATTAATTTTTAGTTGTACTGCAGTGAATCTGAATTCGCACAAGAAAGTGTGAAGGTGCTACGCCAAGCTACGCCTGAAAAAGAAACGATTAACTTGATGGAAAAGTTTGCAATACTCGAGTT
>DWTU01002852.1:0-10993 GCA_018251515.1 Cecropterus confusis
CCGCCACACTTATTTCTGCCTAGTAGTGTTATGCGCTGTTGTGTTCTGATCTGAAGGGTGTGGTAAGGGAGACATACTTTTGCGAGGCATTCCATCTGAGTCCTCAGGGGTAGCAACGCATCTGTGGCTAATCTTAGGTGAGACTTTGATTTGGGCTTCATGCTCGTTTGCTACTTCAATACTATAAAAAAAATGTTTTTTTCATTCGACTGTAACAATTTGTACTTTACATGGAGCGCAACAGACAATAACCGCGAAAATATGTAGTTTCTTCTAAAGAAACATGCACGGAAGTGCAAAAGAGTGGAGCCGCGCGAAATTCCAATTTAACAAAAATGTGACTGGGAATTTCCTTTTACCACTAAGCTTGAGTGCGATGCATTGCAAAACCGGCGGAGCGTCGACAATGGCCAACAAAACCCACCACCGCTGTACATCTCGGCCGGTTGCTTTCTGTTCGGAAATCACGAATTTCTTATCGGGATTGGACGAAATTCAAGCAATGTATCGAATGGCTTACTGCTGCAGAATTTGATCTATTCTCAGATATTTCCTTGTTTTACATAATTCAAGATCGTTGTCCTCAAAGCAAATGGAATAAACAAAATTTCTAAGAAGTACTTGGTATTTTAACATAATAGCGTAAGGTTCGAAAGATACTCATTTTTATCTCTATTTACCAGATCCTTCAAACCGATAAGACTGTTTTGTGATATAAATCTACAAGGCATCGTATTATCAGTAGAATAGATGTTACAACTGCAACAAAACAACAAAGGATTTCGGCAACGACATTACAAGTAATTTCTGTTATCAAAGCAGTGATAGACGAATGGTTGAAACTCGGCCTCTCGATCAAGGGTCCGAGGTACGAATCCCAGGCACGCACCACTGATTTTTCTAAAATTATGTGCGTATTAGAAGTTAATTATCACTGCTTTACGGTGAAGGAAAACATCGTGAGGAAACCTACACACCTGAGAGTTCTTTATAAAAGTTCTCAAAGGTGCGTAAAGTCTACCAATTCGCACTTGGCCAGCGCGGTGGACTATGGCTTAAAACTGTCTCATTCGGAAAGAAGACCCAGCAGTGGGACAAAAATGGGTTAACGATGACGATGAGCATGCTTACTTCAATGTTATAAAAAATAAAGAAAACAGTTTAAAGCTTATCGTTTAGTCGCTCACAGTGAAACAAATCGGTAATTCGCTTAGACGCTTGGTTTTCATCCAATGTTTTTGGCCAAATCTTGTATGATTAGGATGAGCCGAAATAATTTATTAAGTAGAATGTATGGGGCAGTCAGCTGAGATAGATAAGAGTGCTTAGCGGTTTCGTTGATAGAGGGCAAAGAAATGGAGCAACTGTGATAGGAATAACATATAAGGATCTTTACTAGATTAGACGATAAACTTGGTTTACATTTGTTAGTTTAACTGGTATCTTATCTCGTTTAGTTATTGATGATTTTGGTAATGAATAATGACTAAGTGATTGTATTTTCCTTCGACAGCGTTAGAAGGAGGCTAGTGTTTTTCGAGCTCATGTATGAATGTTTGTATGTCTATTTCTTTGGCAAGCTCTACAGCCAAAACTGCTTAATGGATTGTGACACGTGAAATATTATTAAAAACGTGTCAGTTTGCAAAATGATATAGGCTGTATGATTATTAAACATAGCGTCTGTAAATACGAAAAAAAAGAAGGGAATATTTTAATATCATGAGAATATGGGTATCAAATGAAAGCCAGTAAATGGATTATTACAAAAATAAATTTATTATAACACTTTTATGTTACTGTTTTGACCTAAACTCATAAAAGGCGTTAAATTGAATAAAAAATACCCTACCGCAAATTTTAGGTTTTACAGTCGGATTTTCTATTATCATTATAATTTCTTGTCAAATTATAGAGAAAATAAACTAATCAGTAAAATAAATACCAGTAGATAACATTCAGAAATTATTACCATCACATCCAGCTTTTTACCGCACATGTAATGAAAAGAAAGAAAATGATTTGCCATAGAAAATATGCTTTTGGAAAATCCAATAATGTATACATTTACGACAGCATATAAACGTTGTCTGCGATTCAGGCTTAGAAAGCCCAAAGACATAAACATATGAATAAAATAATTCTAGCGCCAATAAAATCTTGGATTACTGGATAAGCATTTTGCTGATTTATCAGTTGGGAAATATTTTTTTAGCATCGTGTTATGAATACGTAATACAATACAGTTTTATGTGTAGTGGAATAATAAGAATTGTAGGAAAACAGTCTGTCGTTCATTCTTTTATATATATGTCGGAACAGGAAAGGCCGAAGCCGAAAGAAAGGCCGGACATCAGAAGTGATATAACGAGACATTATTAACATTTAGCTGTATTTGCTATAATTACTGAATCAATATCATATCAGTAATTATAGCAAAGACAGCTAAATGTTTATAGTGTGGGCTAGAACGGCCTGTTAAAACGGAGGTCCGTGCACCGAGACGCATCCAAATCAAATACGTCACTTACGCTTTTTTTTTTCCTCCGAAGATGTAGGCGGAGGGGGACGGTGATTGCTCATGCATACACGAAGGTTATGTGGGACTCGCCTCGAATTCCCAGTATGGGAAGTATACGCCTGCGTCTTGAACGAGGGCTTACACCCTTTTTATAGGAATAGCAGGTAGGTGGGGCGATCATTCGATATCGACCGATGCACGAAATTTCGGCTTTCTAGCACTTCAATACCCTAACATTTTGAAGTCTCATGCAAACTTTCACCCTCCCATTTTAGGAGATGGGTGGCGACAGTTATAAGTTTATGAATTATTTTGTAGATTGTATGCTAAACTTAGATTACGTACCAAATTTTAGTTTTCTAGCACTTCAGGAAGTAGCCAAACATTTTGATGATCATCAGTGTGTCAGTGACAATATCGGTGTAATTTTAGATATCAATAAAATCTAAAGTATTAGAGCTATTTCATTGAGCCTTTGTATGTTTAATTAGTCTATTATTGACATCATATCCTGAGAATATGAACTATCTAATACATCGGAAACTAACTCTAAGAGGGTTCAAATAAACGTCGAAACACTTCAAGAAAAGGTAGTTAGTGCCATTGCGCTTCGCTTGGCTCGTCTTGGCGGGGGCACTAGCGTGCCCCCAGATATTTCAATAAATATTGTTTATTTCATAGTTATGACGTACGCATTTGTATTCCACACAGTTTTGTCATCATGATCCAATGAAATATATTACGTTGATTGCCGACATTGGGACTACGTACTAAACCAAGATTTATTATAAACTAGTTGACACGGCGAACTTCGTAGCGTCAAATTAAATAATGTGTAAAGGATCGATAAGTAAAAAATATATATGAAAAATACACATTATTTCGACCTATCTCGTAGTGTTTAGCCAGCGTTGGCAATGAAAGCGCAAGAAAATGTGTTTGTTTACGACATCACATAGAAACCACTAAAATTATCAGTGTCTCTCTACTATATAATCTACTATATAATTGACATGTAGACAGTACTTGGGTGGTTTTAATTTCTATACCTGATCTTTATGTTACTCTATAGCAAGGAGACATTGACAAAACAACGCTTGTGACTGTCCAGTAGTTTTTGCGTGGAAGCCGGACAACAGACAGATAGGCATTTTATCTTAGTTTTCATTCAATGTACAGAATTGAACTCTTTACTTCTTTTTTCACAACTTCTCTTTTTTACAGTTTTATTATATGTATAGATGAATTACTTTTTACTTTTTGCGACATATTAATCGGTTTTTGTATCATCATAATTAAAATTTGCGTGTATTATGCTCCATGCCCAAGATAGTCGTATATCAATAGAATGATATTCGGAGTGCCTAAAGGTTGGCTGGCAGACAATGCTTATAGCATTAAGTCATCCTTTGTACTCAAAATTGCTTTTTTAAGGTACATAAAGAATAAATAAATAAACTTTAAAACACTGACAAACCTTAAAACGGTGCTCATAATAAATTATTCACAGGTGTTATTCAGTATTATATATTACAAACATTTAACATATTACATAACAAACATATATACCATTTACTGCAATAACAAGTTTGTAATGTTCTGAAATACCTACAGATGTAAAATAATTGTTCCAATGCGTTTGCATCAACATGAGAATTAAGGTCAATTGCAAAATGTTCCAAGTCTGGTGAAAGTAGTTCTTTGCGACCAGCGCTAAGACCTTCCACTCCCCCCTTTATTACCCAGCTAATGCTTGATATTGTGGTGAATGTATGCCGGTATGGAGGGCTCGGTAAACTGGTCGTTTGTCGAATAACTTCGCAGGCAGAAATATGTGGCTGGTTCCACGATTGTATTAGACGAAGGGTTCTAGTTATCGAATAATGTAATTAGTTTGTTCTACGGCATTCTGGACTGTACTGGGTGCTTAGTATAACTGTAACATTAAACAAGTGTATTAACTTTTAAATATAACATCAGGCATTTGTCTAACAAACTCAAACCGAAAAAGGGTAAAAAGGCCCAAGAACTATGACTATGTGGAAGGGACTTGGAGCATCTATTAGCTTTTTTATAGTATGGAAGTAGCAAACGAGCATGCAGCCCATCTGATGGTAAGTGGCTGCCGCCCATGGACATCTGTAACCAATCCTAGGTAAGATCAGTCCCACCTAAGGTTAGCTACAGATGCGTTGTTACCCCTGAGGATTAAGATGGAATGCCTCGGAAAGCATGTCTTCCTTACCACGCCCTTCAGACTAGAACACAGCAGCGCATAACACTGCTGTTATTAGGCAGAAATAGGTGTGGCGGTGGTGCTACCGGAGTCGAACCACAGAGAGTTCTACCCACCTTTTTATAATATTGCAGTAACAAAGGAGTAACAGTCCACCTGATGGTTATTGTCACACCACTAACTCCATATACAAAAGTCGGTCTCCGGTGCAATGCAATTTCTAACGAATAAGATGGTGGCCGCCTGTAACCGAAACGACACCTAAACGAAAGGACGTGCGTGCTATAAAAAATGTCGCTGTGGTACTTTTCCTTTAGAACAATTTTAATTGTAGCACCATGCTAATGTATCTTAATATCCTGTCTATATGTATGATATCCTAATTAATGTTTCAGTTTACCACAATAGTGAACAGTTTTGTAAAGGCCTTACAACGTCTCTTGTTCCCGAAACTATAAAGATCTTATCTCAAAGTAATTAATAGTCGCAAGTCAACATTGCATGTAATAAGCGGTAGCGTGACATTTGTGAAGCCTGTTGTACGTGTGTTCTGTTGTGTAATCATGTAATAAATCCTTTGAAATGATTCCGTTAATTAATTTCTAACTGTTAATTTTAAACCGTTCTCCTTGTATTTAATTAAAAGTTACTCTGCTCACAGTGATTAACCACAAAGATTATATAAATGTAATAGTGAAGAAATAATAATTTACGACGAAAAAAAACATCGTGTGGAAACTAACGCACTTGGCCAACGCGGAGAGCAGTGGGACAATAATGGGTTGATGATGATATGTATAGTATTTCTGTAAAACACAAATAATGCAAAGTTTAGTGCGTAAGGATATAGCTAGTATTGTGTGTCGTAATATGGAACCTAAAAAAACGAACTAGACATAGGGTAGATAGGTACCACTAGTTTTTCTCAACGGTTTCTCCCCGTTACTGCAGTTTCGCCGTAACCACATTCCATGTAACTGGGTCGAAATATCGGCAAAAAGAAATTTAAAAACATCATGTCGTGAATAACATACTATCATGTATCAATTATTAATCGCGGTAATATAAGCCTAAATCAGATATGTACAGTGATGAGATTTGTATGTCGCAAGCAAGATGCTTACTTATCTAGCTATATGATTTTCCTGTAAGATGTTCAGTCATTCAATCAAACAGCTGCAATAATAACGTAGACCGATAACATTTTACTACACGCCTAGCTTGTACCCTGTAAACTGTAACATGGTGCAGGTGACAATTACAAGGTACGTATCATTTTGCGTGATACGTAATTGCATCACATATCATGTAAAATGTATTTATATTATAATTTTGAAAATTTTAAAGCACTGAAGAGACTACGAAACGCAATACGGGAATTATCCGTTAATTCCGGTTGCTTCCTCTCTCCACAACAGGCTTTTAAAGATCCTATTTCTTACATTTTATTTACATTATTAAAAGTAGATTATTGTGATTTTAGTTACATCCAATTAACAATTGATGTATTCAACAAAGGCAATTTACGCTAAGAAAACATCTTCATTGCAGAAATGCTTACGTAGATGAGTCGAAGCAATCCTTAATTTGTTTGTTCATCCTCGTTCGTAATTTTGACGGAATTAAGTGCTTACTTTACAGTAAATTGATACAGAATAACCACGTAATATATAATGTATTCTGAATTACCAAATGGGAAGGAAGGAATATGACATTTAGTTACTATAAGAAAAAAAATTGAACTATTTTCAAAACCCCTTCTATAATACGACCCGGACGTAAGTCTTAACAATAAAGGACTCGAAAAGTAAGGTTTAATTTTATAGTAAAATTGAATAAAAGACATAAGAGACTGATTTTCATTTTGTTTTTCCTATATTATGTTTTTTGTCATATTCATGTCTTCATACCACCTGGTCAAGCAAGCAATCAAATTATTTTGTATAAGACAAGTTGTCCATGCTAACTGATATAATGCTCGTTACAATAACCTTATTATGAGGTTTTATTTCATTTCACATTTGCATTAAGGTTTGCAAAAACCTTTTGCATTCACGTTTAGTGGATTACAATGCTTGAGCTCATTGGCGTCATTCTAAGGAGCTATTTTATTTTTATGATATTTAACGAGAATAATATGTTAAAATTACGTTTTTAAAAATCTTGTAGCATACCAGGATGTAAGCGTATAGCAAACCAGACCAAGTAATAATTAACGCAATGCAGAATCACCGTAGAATCGTTAGAAGTTCAGTTAATCTGTTCAATAAGTCAATACGGTACTAGTCAAATGAAATGAAATCGATTTGTAGAAGTTTGCTATAACCCGGCCAGTCAAAGCTGAGGGCGGTCATTAATTATCTATTTGAACACCCAACTTTCAAAAGTTCAGTTTCATTAGTACAGTTCAGGATTTTCACGGAAAATCATACATCAGAAATTTCTATTAGATTAGATGCTACTTAAATATGTATGAAGTAACCAACAAACGAACTCGTAAAAGAAGTTTCGCGCGGAACACAAAATGAACTCTACATTTTTGTACTATTTTCCAGTGTAGTTTTAAATTAAGGACGTAAATATATCGTAAACAAGAAGTAGCTGTTCAAGAAAAGAAACACAATTTTTAAACCAGGATCTGTATAGTATTGAATTTTACACTTATTATTAAATAATATAACGTGCGTCTCCTTCCATACACAATTTCTTGCGATTCTAATAATAAGATCTATTATAATCGCTAGATTTTGAAAAACTATGGCTGAATTGCGAATAACTATGAAAACCAAACCATGAAACCGCATCTGTAAGCACGCGAAAACATTCACCTAGAATACTTTCCCAGTAATATGCTCCGTAATATATCCGGTCCGTGGTCGGTGTTTGGTGTTATTACCAGTTGAAGATGGTCTGCATGTTCGTTTATAACTATACTATTACTTATTCTCTTTTGTTCTCTTTTATATTATTATTTTCTGCTGCTTGAGGATGTTGTTATTTGAGAGGAAAACTGTTATCTCAAAAAGTTTGAGACCCTCGTTTCGTTTGTATATTTCCTGACATTTGCATGTAAACGCACCAATATTACTTGTTACAGAATGTTGTAACTGAGACTGTGTTCGTATATTGAACGAAAATGTTATAATTATTCTAAATGTACTTCATCATTTGTTCTTGTAATTCGTATTTTTTGTACACATCTTGTTAATTTATATGGAACAAATAATCGCTTAAATGATAAGGCACGAAGATATATACTCACACATTTTTTTTCATTGATTGAAGTAGCAAACGAGCATGCACTCCACTCAGATGGTAAGTGGTGACTGCCGCCCATGGACATCTGTAAGCAACTTCATGTAGAAAAGGGGTCTTATCTGCAGTCGATCACAGATGCGTTGATACTCCTGAGGACTAAGTTGGTCGCCTCATGTGTAAGTGAGCCGGCAACCACACCCTTCCAACGAAACGCAAGAACTGCTTCACGCTAGAAATAGGTGTGGCGGAGGGACCTCCCCGGTCGAACTACACTGGTTCTACCTACCTACCTAAAAACTGGTAACATCTTCTACCACAATATTTCAATAAAAAAATACCATTTAACAAATTAAAATCTACCTAAACTATAAGCGCCTTTGAGTGAGTATTATTGGTTTATAACCAACCATACATAACAATAAATAGTATTTTTTATTACAGTAAGTACTTTACTGAAAGATTACCTGTGTCTTCTATAATGTATAGACAATATATTTATTATCTTTACACCCCTTATTTATCTGTAAAGTGGATTACTATAACAGTAACCATCAAAGTTTTAACTAACAATGGGATTTATTACGGGGATAAGTTAAGTAGTCTTTTGCAAAAATGAAATATTTTATACATTACCAATATTTATGGATAATATTTTAGTTTCACTAAAATCGGTATATTTATTAATAAATGTCATAAAAATATACGTGATTATGATATAATTCATTTTGTATTAATAAATTTATTTGGTGAAACTCCTAATTTTTTTTTTGTAAAAATCTGTATGAAATATCCACAAATTGCAATATGACTGAATATCCGTCACTGCATTTCACTACAGAATCTAATAATTGTACTCGTTTATACCTAAACCAGCCCCAAATCAAACCAACTACCCGACTAGATACCTACTTGAAGTATTGGGCTAAGACGAATTCTACCCCTAAGATCTGATTGGGCCTCTTATAAGCATGAATTTATATAAGTGTCTTTTTTCATTTACGTTGTTTATTAAAAATAGTTGTAGGTATATTATTTCAGACCAATATTATTACGGAATTGACACATATCATATGTAACAAGTAAAATGGTACCTCGACTCACCCTACCCCGACTTATGCAAACCCGAAATCACGCGATTTTCAATTTACAAATTTTAAAAAATATAGACTCCAACGAAATGCGCATCTCTTCTACAAAACAAGAGTTACAAAAAGATGCTATACATTATGAGGGAATCTGGCGGGAGTCAAAAAAAATTTGCTAGATTTTATGAAGCATTTTAGATCAAAACTTCGATTGATGAATTTCTATTTTTATAATTTAAGATTTTTTTGTCTCAATTGCCACATTCTTAAGCTTCTGGCACTAGTTAAAAATAATTTTACATGCTAAATCATACCCCGACTTACGCGAATTCCACTTGTGTTATCACTCCGTTCAACCTGTCGTAATTTCGGGATATTAAACTAACTAAATAAATACTTTTTAGTTCTGTTATGCAAATTCCAGTCTATCTGACAACGTTAATGACACATCAAAACAAATATTTTCTCTGTTACAATTCCAAGTAACAACGTTCAAAGTAAACCGAAGAAACAATCTATCTCAATTGTGTTTAATTAACTCTGTATTCAAAATGCGTAAAACCGTTCCAATTTTACACATTTCAATAAACAAACACAATGTCACGGCTGTGATTCAACAAAAGACTCGCCACAAAGTTAAACTGCTCAAATGTGACGGGCATTTAACAGATTTCATAATAACTAAGGCGATCAATTCGCATACATAATAATAATTCTTGACGAGCGAAAGCTAAGCCGCCGGCCATGTGGCGAGATGCCAACTTCAAATGAATTAAAAAAAAACTATCCGCACATGACGCCCAAATCCGAAATTCCCTCCAAAGCGATCTCACGCTGCGTTCCGAAAAAAATCCTCGCTCGTTCTTTTTTCAAATTTCTTCCTTCGAACCATTGTGGCGCATCCGAGCGCTAGACTCTTTATTAACAAGATTTTGAATATTCCATTGTCGCTAACACTTTCTATGTTCGAAATTTAATTTTTTTCCAGGGCAGTTTGGACATTTCGCTTGAATTATCGCCGGCCAGCTTTGTTAAAAGGTTTAAGACGATTGCTCCTTTTTTTTCTAAACGTCAGTGAATGGGTCGCGCTTGACGTGGGTGAGCGCGTGTATAATTGCCATCAGGTAGTTTGGGGCTCGGATCTCGTAATATATGGATAATTAAAGTACGGCTTAAGGTGGAATTTTTGTCAAAGTTTATCGTCGTTTTGATTGAGGTTACGACTTTTGGCGTTGTTATGCGTTCGATATGGCCGTGAATACGTAGTGCGGCGGTAGCTTTATGTGGGACATAAAAATATTCATTGGGATAGTTCATAGCCCAATCGGGACTCGATTTGTCTTGCATTATAAAAACATCGAGACCGGCCATTAAGCGTTACGAACGATAAAATAAAATGGAACTCCTTTATTAGGTTTCATTAAACATAGAAATGTGGTTTTATTATCTTTTTAATAATTATAATATGTAATAATTTCGCTTCGGGCGAGTTTTAATAACTGTGATAAAAACACACATAATTTTGTATTAGAAGAGGTCCGATCAACCTATATTTTTACGACTCATAATTAAATACGGCGTCCGTCGAATATCAAGCGGGTTATTTAAATGACAAATTGACAGAATTTGGAATGAGTTCAACTAATTGTATCGCAGATTAAAAATGTCTTTGTTTTTTATGGTTTGTTTTCCCATCGTCGTCGACCCGTTGCTACCCCACAGTTGGGAATGGGTGTTAAAAATTTTGCTTCACCATAGACTATACTCACTATTTAAATTATTAAGATTTTTTTTTTTATTGATCAGAGTAGCAAAAGAGCATGCAGTCCACCTGATGGTAAGTGGTAACTGCCGCCCATGGACATCTGTAAGCAACTTCATATAGAACAGGGG
>DWTU01002853.1:0-10993 GCA_018251515.1 Cecropterus confusis
CCGCGCCCCGCTCCGCGCGCGCCCGCTGCCGCCCCCGCCGCCAAGTAAGTCGTCTCGTGATCAAGTTTTTTAATTAATTTTAGAAGTAGCGATCGAGCATCGACCGAGGCCATTTGATGAAATATGGCTGGTGAAACTGCTTTTTATGGACGTTATAGATCGGAGTCCTATCTTTTCACAACCTTCAAACTAGAAAATAATTTACGCTTAGCGCTTGTTATTCGGCAAGAATAGATGTAACAGTGGTGCTTTTGAATTCGAACCACAATGGGTGCGGTTTATCGCTGTTAGGTAGTAACCGACCGAGGAAATTTTTGACCGAAGCCGAAGTCGAAATCGATTATCCGGGTTTTACCATTATCATCAGCCGAAGTTGGAGGCGAAGATTCAAAAACCATGAGAAAATCAGTTCAAAGTTGGCTAAATGTGAATAATGTGCAGAATTGAAAATCTTTCGAATATAAAGTTTAATGTTGACTACATATAAACAAGTTACAAAGCTGATTACAATTATTTTGCTACTTTCCAAAATTATACTATATCGAATAATGTGAATTTCAAACACAACTGGCGAAGCGAGCTGACACTGGAGCATGCGCTTCTGCATTTCATTATCTCCGTCGCGGTGTCGTGCATTCATTACAATTCGTTTAATTTTGACGATTTCTAGATACGTGTCCATTTTGGCCGAAGACGAAGATTTGCCGAAGTTGGTTTTTTTTTGGCCGAAGGTGGCCGAATCCTAAGCATCGGTCGGACACTCCTGTTAAGTTTATCAATAAATATCTATTATTTATATAGTTTAATTAAATATAATATTAATTTCAGACCCGCCGCTCCTAAGCCGGCGACTCGAGTCCCCCTCGACAAACAGAGCAAGGATCTTGCTAACAAGCGCATCACCGCGAAGGCCGCGCCACCGAGGACCGCCCCTATTAAGGTAATTTCTCGTCTGCTATCCTGAATATTATATAAATTATAATATAGAAGAGGGCAAAAATTATCTCATGAATATGGTATAATTGTTGTAAATCACACTTTCAACGATTCTGATTTGTATATTACGGACAGTCAAAATTGTTGACAGTAAGCATTGGAGTAACACACATTTGCAAACATAAACGAAATAGTAATCAGCTATTGTATTGAGTAAAATTAATAGACTCTTACTAAGGCAACAGAGCAAACATTAACACAAATAGCATTAAAGTTACTATTTTGTACAGTATTGCTCTTATAATGTTTAGAAATTTGATTTTTCTATACAAATGAGCCTAATATTTGATTGTGAGATATAAATAATAGTTTAAATAAATTTCATTGCTATCTAATCGCTTATATGTACATTTAGAATTTTGTGTATGTAATGACTTTATAAATATTCAATAATAGGTGTTAAAGATCCATCGGAGATCCGCTTAAAACTTATCGTCAACCCATTATTGTCCCACTCCCAATCTAAGAGAAGACTCGTGCCCAGGCACGATTCTTCTCTTAGATTGGGAGAGCTTCAGGCCATAGTTCCACCTCGCTGGCCAAGTGCAAATCGGTAGACTCCACACACCTTCGAGAACTTTTTAAAGAACTCTCAGGCGTGTAGGTTTCCTCACGTGGTTTTCCTTCACCGTAAAGCAGTGATAATTAACTTCTAATACGCACATAATTTTAGAAAAATCAATGGTGCCTGGGATTCGAACCTCGGACCCTCGATTGAGAGCCCATATCGTTATCACTACTGTACAAGTGCGCTACAAGGGTATATGTAATATGAGGAGTAATTGTATGCAAATTATCATGTTACTTAAACACTCGCGTTTCAAACCCGTTCGTTATACATTTTCAATTTGGATCGCGTGTTAGCCTAAAAACACACAAGCGATGTAACGTATTAGGTGTTTAATTAGCTTTTGTTTCATTATCACATCGTGCTAACAATACATTTTTGAGATAAAAACGTGTTTCTTTTTTGTATTGGAGCCCCCCTTCAATATACGTTTTATTTTCATTTAATTATTTTTAAAGTGAATATATAACTTAATTTTCTGTAAAAAAATTCAAGAATTTCAAATTCATGAAAAAAAAAAATTGTTGGCACGTTTTTTTTTAATTGGAGTTTCCCTAAAATGACAATTTTATTCTGTTTTTAGTATTTATTGGTATAGCGACGACTGAAATACATCATCTGGTAATATTTCAACTGTCTAGCTATCACGGCCCATGAGATACACAAACAGGCGACGGACAGATAGACAGCAGATTTTTAGTCATAGAGTTTTTACCCTTCGGGTACGTAACCCTAAAAAACGTATAAGACCTACTAAGAAACGATACAATCAGAAATTAATACTCTTTAATCCAGTACACCGGATAGCCAGCGCTCTCGCACGTGTAACGTACAACTTGCTTCGCAACTAGATATCCTTTAGCGGTGTGTTGTAATACCGCTAAACGCCTTTCTCTTTGATTTGAACTCTGTTTAATTGCAATGGATATTAGCTGCACCTTTTTCGTATTGGGGTATGCGGTAAGGCTTATACTTATATACAGTATCCAACTTAGTCCTCAAGAATACCCCAACGCGCTTTTGATTGACTTTTATCCTCCCAGTCCTTAGTCGTTTGAAGTAGGTTAAACCTTTTATATGTTGATTGACACATGCACACAAGACACAGCCACATCTATCTGTAAATAATAACGCAGTGTTAAGTGCTGTGGTGTGCTGGTTTGAAGGTGCGACATACTTTTACAAGGCATTAAAGCTTAGTCCTCAGGAGTAGCAACGCTTCTGTGACTAAGTTTAAGTGAGACTTTATCTTACCTAGGGTTGATTACAGATGCCCATGGGCGGCAGTAGCCACTTACCATCAGGTGGAGTGCATGCTCGTTTGCTACTTGTATACAATAAAATAAAAAAATAATACATGTCTTAGTAAAGGTGATACACCAACTAAGTTACGACTCTCAGGTAATTAGATGGTTCTGCTAGCGCATCCATTTCTTCGTTAAATTAACACTATAAAGCGTTACTGATCTAATTTGAATGGTGTAAATCAAGAAAGCAACACTTAAAAAGCGGTTACACAAGGAAGTCAAAGTTAGTGCTCCGATACAGCATCCGCGGCCAACCTCGCGTAGACATCCAATTCTATTTAGCGTCGATTACCTATCTTATTATATCACATCAAAAATTACATCGCAAAGATTACTCAACTAAGTAATACGCAAGTCGATATGTTAATACGCGAACCCGAGATGAAATTAACGATGCTCATTAGGTGCGCGTTTCCGCACTATCAGTTTTCGATAGCCGCCGTGCCGCTCCGCGGACTATTGAGGTCGGTCGAACCGAACGAAATGTATCGTCTTAGGCGTTATCGTGAATTAATATTGAACATATTTTACAGGCCTTTAGTCCCTAATGTCCATAGGAAACAGTTTTGATGTTACGTCCATTTTAACATCAAAAGTTTATAACTCATCCGTAAAATATTACTGTCCCTACGATGAATTCCCAGAATTATGGCAATATTACCTCGTTGAATAGCTTAGCTAATTCGTTGGCCGAGATGTAAACCAATATATTGGAACTCATCCTAGGGACAATAATTTAAACAGTTTCTTTCTACTTATAGGTTTTTATGTTTTTATAGCCATATCATTATATAATTAATTCATTTATATTTTGATATTTCCAAATAAATAAATTATATTATTAGTCATCCGTATGTAAGTTTTTATTTTATAACCTATGTTGTCTTCAAAATTGGTCCATCTACTTGGGACATTAGCCATATAGATCAATGTTGAAAAAAATGTTTCTATATCGATTGTAAATGCTTATGAGCTTTGATAATGGCTGGTTTCGAAAATCATGACTAGCACTTCCGTTTTATTTATCTGTACACAGTGACTCACCTACCTTAAAACTTACATAACTTTATTTTTATGATACGTTTCAACTGTGCCATTTTTACAACGGCAGGATGAATGGTACGTGGATTACACGCATTAAATAATATTACGGTGTGTTTACATTACCTTTCTTTATCGACATGAATAGATCTGAAATAGGTTGTAAACACAAATGTATTAACAACCTGACCCAAATGCGTGTATGACGTTCGTACGACCCGCGGCCAGGGTAACAATTATTTCTTGGTTCCTGGAAACTTTCTCCTATCTTAAACTATCTAATCACTACCTTTCAATAACATGTAAAAAAGTATAGATAGATACATTAAACTACTAGGACTAGGGACTACTAGGACGATTAAAAAGTTACAAGTTAAATATTGTCTTATTAAAATGGAGACAAAATAACACTCGGCGCAGGCAGACTCAACTGCGTAAATAAGGCATGTACTACTAGGCGACAAACTATGCCGAAGAAAGATTTAGTGATTGAAATACAAAACTCCAACTGTCTCCTGTCTTTCTGTAGAATCAAAACTCATAGGCACCCTACGTACCTGACGTAACACGCACGGTGAGCTCATTCCGCGGAGTTCTGTTTGAACTGAACTGAATACGTTTCTGTTATGTTTCTCTCGCGTAATCTTCCCGGTAATCTTAGCCACTGCCTACTGGCTAACGATTTCGATCGATCCCGTAACACTATTTCTCAGAGGAACTAAGATATAAACCGCATCATCCGTTGCATATGAGACCTCGAATTCGAATGTTAAGGAAAATTTAAATGAGGAAGTTTTGCGACATTTTCGTGATTTAAGTATTTTAACTAACTTTCTAGACGAAAGATGGTGTTGTTAATGACATTGTTCGTTTTACTATATTTTTTGAAAATAAAATGTTTATGAAAATGCCAACTACGTATTCCTGGAAAACCAGAGCTTTCTAATATAAAAATGATTGAATAAATTCTGATACAAGATGCAGTATTCTGTAATTTATACTTATTTATTCTATAATCACTAGTGACCGACGGAAGTTTCAGTTTCGCTACACCAAGATGCAGGTTTTCGCAGAGTTTCCATTGCGAACTGAATTCGATCGAACCTTGTTTTCGGCTCAACCCGGCCGAAACGTTGTTTTCGGCTCTACTCGGACGTTTGCAACACAGGCGTTTTATGTCCACTTGACCTTTAGTACGCCGTCAAGTCGTTTTTGACCTAATCATCTTCAAATTTTAGGGAATTGTACATTTTTATTAGTGTAAAATGGTTCGTTTTCGGCCTAAACTCGGTTCAGTTTCGGCTAAAAAAAAACAGTTTCGATCGGTCATTAATAATAAATAAGTATTTATATAAATTTATGCTTCATCGCGTTATTTTTACGTTTACCTATTCTCAGTTTGTACGTTTTCGATATAATCCTATTCGTATTCGAAGCACTTCGTTTTACACTGAAATATATATCAGGTCAATAAAAAAAGAAGCCTATTACTAACAACAGAGTGCAACAAAAGGAATAATGATACAAATTGCGTTGTCAATCAGACGTAAGTGGAACGAACTTATTCTGATCGCACTCGTAACCTACAATATCAGAAGTATCGGAACGTATTATACAAGAAACAAAGTGATTGTTGCTATGCAGAGATCTCTTAGAGGTATTATTCTACTCACTATATGATGATTCAAGATACAAGAAGTGACTGCTTGAATCTTCTTCGTTTCGATTGGTTTTTATATATGACATAAACAAAATAGCTGACGGATCACTAACTATAAATAATACTACGTGTTCCTAGAGCTGATACTTTTACCTGGAGCTATATTTTTAAGGAATTAAAATTATAAAATTTTACTTAAGAAAATGTAGCTCAGGTATCACTAATCATAAATAATAATACAAATTATTATAAATGTTACTTAGAAGTACATTCTTATTTTTTACATACAGCATGCATATAATCTATAACTTCAAACGTCATTTTTATATTTTTTTATAAAAATGTATGGCTCAAGTACGGCAATAAATATGTATAATCTCTTCAAGTTTAATGCATGTTTGTTAGTAGAATTGGTCTCATATTGTCCGTCAATTTTAATTTGACTCTCATAGTGCTAATAGTAAAATTTGTTTGAACTCCAATTATCGTGTCCCAATTTGTATAGTACGTAAAAATATTTGCAATTTTTAACAATAGACACCTGAAAATAATTAATTACGCTTAAGAACTTTTAACAGTTCGTTTTGTTGTTTAAGACTACAATCATGGTTATTTTATACAAAAATCTACAATAAAATAATGTCGCATCTTTTTTCCTGTAAAGCTTTAAGTTTTCCTTTCACGTTTAGATTAATCAATATTTTAAACAAGCGTTGAGGCAACCAGTGCCCCGATGTAGCGATCGTTACAGGAAATAGGCAGCTATATAACTGCACCCAAAAATGGAACACGTATTCCTTTCAAGTCCATAAATTACAATGGCGATTAATTTTACGACGTTGTTGTGACAAGATTTATAAAATCCGGGTAATCATGTGCACGTTAACGGCCCGCCCGTGCGTTTATGCAATATGAAATCGTTCGTTGGAAGTTCGATGCTTATCTGTAACGATCTAGATTTTTTCGATCTGTACCTCATCAGAAAATTGGCCGCTCGGTCTACCTTTCTATGAACTTAAACCATTTGTCTCATACTTTAAGAATAAGCTGTAAACAATAAGTAAAGAAATACCACTTGAGAGTAAGTTAAGATCTGAATTATGATTTCGCACGTTGCTTCAGTGAGTGAGCGAGCAGGCGAGCGAGTCAAATCGAATAACCATTCAGTGATTCGTTACGCATATTCATTGTCTCGAGAAACTTTTAGTCATTACTTATATCCGTTACTGTCGCAATTCCTTTTTTATCTATTAAATTATCTTTCCGTGTCCTTTCTCCCTGACATGACGATTCACTCGCACGTGGCAATCCGTCAGCGTTGAAACCGATCCTTTATTCATATTACATAAGTATAACTGGTTATTACCAAATATCTTAGTTCCACCCATTAGCGGCACAGACTACCTATAAAGCGAACTTTCGAGGTTAGGTAACGCATAAAATCTAGCACTAATGCCCCGAACTGTCTGCAGAGCGTTATTGTTGTATTCTTTATGACGGTAGTAGCGTAATGCTCGTATCGGAAAGAGTATCGACTTTGATCTATAGATAAGCAAGACATGATTTAGTTAGTACCTATATACCGGTTTGACATTTTAACAATGTAACATAGATGAAAAATTTTGGATTAAAGCATAAATTTTATAGATGCTTTAATCCAATGTTCATATTGTTTTTGAACGTCGATAATATTATGGTAAGCCTACACGTATATGACATAATCTGATTTATTATTTTTACTACATAACAGTGTTAGTGGCGTAAGAAATAAAAACAAAATTAGCTTACACCTTACTGAATTAGAGTTGTCACTGCTGTCCACATGTATAATCTTCCCCGTGCTCCCTTAAAAAATATTTTGGGCTACTCCAGGCTTACACAGCAAACGACACATGATGCAACAGTTATAAGTGAACAGAATTAACTGTTACTGAGTACTAATATTTTCATAAAGTAGGAAAGTTACGAGGAAAATTAAATCCGGTTGTTAAGGCATATGGATATAGAGTAGGATGTGTTTATAAGCTCTACGTGTATTATTATGAAAGTAGGTGTTCGCGCGGTTCTTGTATTAATAGTCCCGGTTAAGTCCGCTTTGATACTAAATTTAATTTCACAGTTAATTAAATCGGAATATGTTCGTTAACGGCGCATTTACTTGTTATTTAATAAATAGTGCATCGAGAATTAATAATAATTTCTTATACGCCTAGTAAGGAATTGTTATTTTGTATATATTATTATTGTAGATTATCTATCCGTAACAATCACGGTTATCAGTTCCAGAATCTTTTTTAATTTTGTACGACTTAGTTATGTTGTTATTGGTATCATGATAATGAGTTTTATGAAGGGCGAGGTGATGCTGAGTTTATAAGTAATACAATATTAAGCCAACATAAAATACCATCACTACTGGAATTAATAAAACTACATTTTATGCGTAAACCATAAGTGCTCTGATGGTGCTCAATAAAAAAGAAAGTATAAATGAAAATCCTAAAAATCATGCAAAAGATGTTTTATTTCCCTGCGTTACAAAATAGAGAATATCGGAAAATCTACCGCTCTGTTATGTTCGCACCTATTATATTATGGGCATATATTAAAGTTATATATTGATGGCCAATATATTCCATCTATTAATTATGTATGGATGACGTGCGATAACGTAATATGCTATTATTCAATACAATTTTAAGCCAAAAATAACACACGTGCACCTCTGTGTTTATGTTACTCTGCGGTTTTGGGACTATTTCACGCCAAAGAATGATTTAAGACGGTAACGTTGAGTCATCTGATCGGACGCTACGGCTTCATTGTTAGTTGCACTTAGTCACCGCTCACCACCACCCAGATACAGTTGAAGAACAGATGCGTAATCGTTTTTTACTTCTATACAAATGGACAAGTGGTTCACGTGATGCGGTCAATGCGGCAATGAAGTCGGTTCTAGCTGACGACTTGAAAAAGTTGTAAGACAACACATTCCTGCTCTAGGAATAGGTTTTGAAGGATACGATAAGTTTAACCGGTCCCTATAAAACGATGGCCTGGGTCACAGCTCCTGAGGACAAAGATGAAATAGGCCATATTAGTATAGAGCAGCGATCGGCAACAAGCGGACGGTCCGTATCCGGACCACGGAATGTCGAACCTGAAACCGCCAAAAATTGTCTAATATACCTAATTGAAATATATTTCCATATAGTAGCCGTTCCAGGCGCCATACATTGACGATCTTTTATTTTTCTGGTCGTCAAATTGCAAACGCAAATGCGAAAAATTATCTAGATTTCAAGGGGGAGTCATAATTGAATTTCGTTCCATGTTTAAACTTTCCTCGAGTCAGCAGTGGACCTTTTTTTAACTTTTCAATAATATCCGGACCCCACTAAAACTACTTGCCGACTCTTGGTATAGAGCCAGTGGTAGAGAAGGAAATGTTCGCATCACTACAAAACAGTTATTAAATACTTTTACACAAGAACAACAACTAAGATGACAGTAACTTACCTTTCAGGAGACATTACGTACTTTATTCAAATATATTATCTTCAATTGGTTTGTAATATATCGTATAACACAAATCGAGCAATGAAATGAATGAAAGCAAATCGATTACGTCATTCGTAATAATCATCCGATTTCGGGCAACACTAATTCGCTAGTTTGAATCGGAAACGAGAGTCGGAGCCATTAGACATGTTACAGCGTGCGTTACGTAAATATAAAATGCAAATGTGGCGGAAATAACTAGCACCTTTTAGTGTCACAGTAGGCTTTACCGTAAGAATAGATCTCTCGTTCCTCTATCGATCATTTCACGTGTCGCGATACGCAGCAACCCGTTGCGTCTTTCGATGTCGGGTGCTATAATCCAGTGGTTCCCAAAGCGTGCGCCACGGCGCCCTGGTGCGCCGTAGAAAGTAAAGGGGGGCGCCTTGAGTCACGTTGATTTGACTATTGTAGGTACCTATTTCTTTAAATTGTATCTATATCAAGTAGCTAGCTAGGGTAGATCGCCCTGGCTACATAATTAACTTGTAAGTGCAACAAAGGCTGTAAAAGATTGAGAACCCTTGGTTTAATCAATTCTCAATCTCATTTCCTTATGTACACAAATCCCGTGACACGCGCCTTCCTGAAATGATACAGTTGCAGCTAATCGATCTTTTATGTCTGACGGCAGCTTTTAAGACTTATCTCGAAAGCTCTGTTTATTAATGAAATGTATTTCTCTTATCTGTACGATGTTATAAACGGCCGCTCGACGCGAAGATCCTTAACTGGCAGTTAGATACGTTCCGTTATTCAACCGGTTAAATAATCTAGTTATATCGTGCAACAAATAAACGATTCCACAAATTGAATCATATCTGCAAACAATCATAATAGAAAGAGCAAATGGTTTTTCTTAAGACCCGTCAAAGTGAGATAATAAAAGAATTGGCGTTTACAAGTTCAATACTGGTTAATGAGCTTCGGGGTTCAATGAATCTCAATACCTCACGCTCTGATTAGGTTTTAACGGAAAGTGCGAGAACCACGGAATTAAGTGGTGTCAGGGGACAATGACTGGTCGCCGACAAGTGACAAATTAACGTAGGGCTGAAGCTATAAGATTTGAAGTTTTTATTTAATGTCAGTTCTTGCGTCAAAAATAAAAAAGATCGTTCAACTCTGGAGCATTTTATGGTTACTGTGTTTTGTCACAAATTACGATTATATGCACTTATTTATAAAATTGGAACAGAAAGATAGTATGCAGTCCATCCTATGGTAAGTGGTTACTACCACACATGGATACCTGTAAATAACTTCACATGGAAATGCATGCAAATGAGCGTATGTAAGTGATGTAAATTGAATCTGCATAAAATAATCCTTAAAGATCTCATTTTGATAACTAACCCATTGCAAACCGTGACCATAATGTATTCAATTCTAGGTTGCCATGCCCTTCTCTACAAAAACCAATATTAACATCTCACCGTACGTTTTGACCGTTCTTTGCCGTCGTATAATACGCTCACACGCTTTTTCCACTCGTTGAATAGAACATAGAAACGCGTATAGAAAAATAATTATCGAGTATTTCTAGGAATCAGTTGGCAAGACGGTCCGCCGGAGCGGCGCGGGCGCATGTGTTGTAGCTGTCCCATGTGATTGTATGATTTATGTCTCAGCTTTAGAGTACCAAAATATCTATATTAATAATATCTTTAATTTATTTTTATGTGACAAGAAAATAATACACTTTATTGTCCTTTATTTGACAACTCACGTGGTAGAGCCGTCACCATACCGGTCTGACACGCAGCAAGTCCCGGATTCGATCCCCGGCTAGACAGACATCTGAATAATGAGTTTAGATTTCTGTTCTGGGTCTGGGTGTTTGTGTATTCGTCTTTGTGT
>DWTU01002854.1:0-10989 GCA_018251515.1 Cecropterus confusis
AACAAGCTACTTTACAGGTGGTAGAATCAATGTAGTTGGACCGGGAAGGTACCACCGACACACCTATTTCTAGCGTGAAGCAGTTCTTGCGTTTCGTTGAAAGGGTGTGGTTGCCGGGTCACTTACATATGAGGCGACCATCTTAGTCCTCGAGAGTAGCAACGAATTTGTGATCGACTTCAAATAGAACCCCTGTTCTATATGAAGTTGCTTACAGATGTCCATGGGCGGCAGTTACCACTTACCGTCAGATGGACTGCATCCTCGTTTGCTACTTCAATCTGATTAAAAAAAACGTAAATCTGAATACAGTCTAATAAGAATCCCATTGCAATGAAGTAGTCGTGAAATAAAACCTATTTAATGACTATATTATTTTGTAAAGGCTTATAATATCAAAGGCAAGTTAAAACTGTCAGCAGACAAAAATAATTATTCTTCGTTGAGCTGGGTAATGGTATAATCCGAACGTAACAATATTATAGTTTGAACGTTTGTTATTTATGTATAAGAATAGTGTTACTTGAAATACTTCTAATCGCTAATAAAATGTTCTGTAAACTTCATTACAAATTTTAACTTTAAGCTAGCCTACAGAAAGTTTAAATTTATATATATTTACGTTTCGGTTTGTTAAGTAAAATAATTTTAAACAATATAGAATTCAATTGAAAAATTTACGGGGTCGATGGTAAATACGGCGACAAATCGCGGCGTATTAATTAGCATCACCGCAAAATTTTTGCACAAGAATGGAAATTTCAAACGATATAGAATTTCAAACTCAAGTATCTCTAATTATGTATTTTCCGTTGGAAAATATTTCGATATAAGATAAACCAGTTTAAATTTATTTTATGTCCATAGATTGCTACAAATTAATATGTTTAGATGTTGCACATGCCTTACGTAATGCTTTTTAGATAGATAAAGAATATAAGATATCAAATATTAGAGGGGTTGAATAAATACGAATACACAACAGCCAAATTTAAAATTTACTTTGTGTTTGCTCTCCAAGGCTTCACAGTTAATTGTAAATTTTGAAGCCAGAGAAACATCCGAATGAGTTCCTTATACAGACATTTAAATTGAAAGATGTGACTAATGAGATCCCTGTCCAATTTGCAGAACAATAATTCATGAGACAGGTCGCTTAACATTCGCTTTATGACATTGCGGGGCGTAGGTGAAAGGTCGTCTTATAGAGAGTAACCTGCGATGTTGAACTCAGCTTACACGAGCGTGAAACAGCTGAATATTGTGTTAGCACTAATGATGTGATGTCTGAAAATTATGAATATTCTAAGAATTTTATATTTAAAAAACCAAAGGGCAAGGTAAACTGTGGTTTCGTAAGTATGATTTATCGATAGCCACTCACATTGTCATAATTTATTTTTTTCAATTAAAATATGTGGGGTGTAACGCGTGTGTGTACTGTTTTAATGACAGAACATAAACAAGTACCTTTTATTGTAAATTTATCTTTTACATCATTATAAATTAGAGTTAACAGAACTGCAACACGTGTGAATGTGCAAATATAAAATATAACCAGACCAACCTAAAAAAAACACAAGTACTGTCACTTGACAGTACATAAATCTGATGGTGACGAGGTAGACTGACGACAGTCGTTGACATAAACCACGGTAACAGTATCTATATACTATTACCGTGCATAAGCTGTCGTTCGTGTAGTGGCTAATAGTTCCTTACATGTACCGGTTTGTCAAGCGAAGAAGCTAATTTGCGGCCAGACTTAGCTACTTGTCGCTTCAAGGTTGAGTTGTGGTTAAAGTATCTTAAAAGTTGTTTAGTAATAACTAAGTAATCTACGCTTACACACACACACACATATATACATATATGTATATATATATATATACATATATATATGCATCAATTCTTAAGTACAAAATTAGATAGTATGGTCCAAAACACGAAATGTCGAGACTGTACCTTTAGTTTTTGGGCCGCAAATCTTACTTGGCTCTTTGCCCGTTAAGTTATATTTGAGCATTAGTCTAACTAACCGCGCTGGAACATTATGAACGGTGACAGCGCATTATGTCATGTCAGACGTGCTCGTTCAAGGTGCTTACTGATTGAAAACATGTACGCATCGACCATCGAACGAATCAAAACGCATTATGTTTTGATTTTTAGTATAGTGCGAAGCGATATAGCATACTTTGAAGTATATTTTTCCAAGCTTCTGACCTGAGTATGCATAGGCCAAATCTTGCAAGATGAATTTGTCCGATTCAGCTGAAAGGAATACCTTAATAATAATAACTTTAGTTCTGATAAACAATCAATATTGTTTTGAGTTCAATATGCCTGCTACAACAAAATGGTAAATTACATATTTTTGTACAACGGGAAGGCCGTTTGAAGCCCGTACGGGCTTCAAATGAAAGGGTATATCCAGAGACTTAGAATAACAAAAAAGCTTTATAATACTAAAGTGCAACAAAATGATGTGTTAAACAATTTTTTTTAAGTGCGTTTAACTAAATTTGACCCAGTTTTCAGTGTCCAATTGAGCTCGAATTACAAAAGCACTTTATAGTATGTACACTATATACTATATAAAGCACTATATAGCAGTTTGTAGTAGAGGAATCCGTGATGCTAAATGTGTAGTTACTCGAGCGTCGAAGCGAAGAAAAAATGGTCCTAGTATGTTTTCACTTTCAGCGGTGGCGGGAACGTCTATAGATGTTCAAAATTGTAAAAGAAACAAAAAACAGTGACATGGAAATACTGAAGCGTGTCAGATATCTATGTTTTTGATACTCTAATATGTCCCTGATATGAAATATACGAGTAATATAATCATCTGCTGATAAATGGTAATGGTCTGAAAATCGGTAATGTTGAACGTAAACTTTGTTTTAATATCGAGGTGTATGGATTAAAAGAAAAATGAAGAAAATATTTACTCTTAAATAGCTGATGTCATAGTACAACAGACAGACATTGAATATTGTGACGAGTTATACGAAGTACAATGAGGCAAATTCATATTGTGAACTTTTTGTAGTCAGCATTCACCTGACTTCAGTCTTCCATTCTACGTTATTGCAAAACGAAAGCACGCAAATCCCGGCGATTAACCTAGATCAACCGGTATGTCTGTCCGTGAGATTATCTCTGATATGACGGTGGCTCACAGAATGCTTTTGTGTCCTTTCACGGCACGAAGCGCCATTAGTTTTTATTTGCGGCCCCATTGTTCTGCTACAACACCATTGGCCTGTCGGAAAAACAGGAAATTATTGTCCATTATGATAATATAATCCATAATGAATTTTGTTACGTACTGCTCGCTAAGGTATTATTTGAACTTTGTACCGTTTTTTAGTAGATCAACTACACTTCGTCATTACTGTTCGAGGCTCGGGGCTAATGGAACGCATTAGTGTCTTTTGTTTTTGTGCCGCCTTGGGCGGTGGAATCTAATGCATTTTATGGTTATTGAATTTCGTTCCAGCGTTATAACATTCAGTTACGCTCTTGTTTATTGTTAATATTTCTCAACTTTGCTTACTTATGCTATAACTTAAAAACAAATAAAATGAATTCTTCAATGTCTGGTCCATATTTATTTTTTATTTTAATTCCAGTGAGGCCACTATTTGTTGAAATATTGGCTCGGGAGCAGCCTTTGTCAGTCGGAATGGAAGCTGAGCTTGCGTGTCGTGCCGTCGGGGCACGCCCACCAGCCATAATTACTTGGTTTATGGATAACATTCCAATGGAAGTAAACGAACCACAAAAAGTAAGTAACGAATAATATTATAGAAATCTGATTCCCAACTAAATGTTCATAAATATATTCTCGTTTTTTTGTGCGTGCATGCAAAATACGTTAGTTTAGACTAAGAATCTATGTTTTGACATGTACAAGTAGTGGACTTACTTAATTACATCATAAATGTGTATGAGTAGTATCCATTATTTTATATAAAATTGTTAGTTTCTTCTATGTTATATTTATAATTGCTACCAGCAAAGTTAACTGCATCACAATATGTTGAACAATAAGGTAATTTTTAAGCACGGACTTAATGAGTATGTAACTAATCTAACCTAACCAACTTTTATCGAAATACCTACCTATTTGTGGGTAATGTTCCTCGGCACAGTTAGCAATAAGATAAATGAGGCATCGCAGATAGCAGACCACCCAAAATAATGCTTATCATTATAAATTATGATTCCAATGATTTATATTACTACAGAATTCTGAAGATCGCAATGAAACTATATCTTTTCTACGATGGACACCGCGAATGGAGCACAATGGTCGTGAAATCACATGCCGAGCGACGCACTCCAAGCTAGAACATTCTGTTTTACAAACAACGACAACGCTCAATTTGCACTGTAAGATGAACAATACTGTTATTTATATTGTGTCGATAGTATAAAATCATGATAGGTTATCATGCGTAGACATATTAGCGATATATGTATCGCTAATATGTCAACGCATGGTGTTTGTACCATATATATGCCATATTTCTTTTTTATTTCCAAAATAGCTAAAGACTTTAAGATATGCATTTAATCACTTTAATGTACTTGGTTTTGAAAATAAAACTATACTCCGTAGAAATAAAATAAAGTTGGCGTGATTGTTTTTTGTAACGTAATAATTATTATTCCGTAAGTTTTTATATATACAGGCTAGTGGTTTCTGGTGGTCAAGATTACAATGTTACGGTAGAAGTTACAGTTCGTCGAGTAGTAGCTATAGTTAATTAGATTTACACCCAAGGAATTTGCGAAAGGAGGGAGCCATATTTTATAAACAAACCTTTACATGCATACGAGTAAGATTAAAATTTGGTCGGTCGGACTTCGAATTTCAGCACCTCATTTTGCAGCATTTAAATTGCCATTTATTCAGACGCAGTCAATTCTTTAATAATACAAATATATATTTGATTTTTGTTACTTTCAAATTTCATCATGTAATTTTTATAAAATTTGCATAGAATAGAGAGTGAATAACAGATGAAACTACATAATATACGAGTATTAGGGAATAAGATTTCGATTCAAATATTAACTTCAACAATTTACGTTATCAATCTTCCCCAAAACAGATGCTCCAATCGTGGTTTTACAACTTGGCTCTAAGTTGAATCCGAACGATATCGAGGAAGGCGACGATGTTTACTTCGAGTGTGTGGTGCGCGCCAATCCGCCGGCTTACAAAGTTGTTTGGGAGCATAATGTAAGTATCTTACTAATGTGTTAAATCGAGTCCACGTTTATAGCTGTTGCAAGCAATAAAAATAAATCACGAAAATATTAAATACAAAATTTACGCAAAATAATAATTTCAGTTAGTTTATATGTAGTGATTTTCATTATTGAAGTAAAGTTATTAAAAAGAACTCGGGAATGTAGCCGCCATAAAGTCATAATATTTGCGTTTGGCTCTACGAGTCGCATTCATGTATCAATCTATAATTATATATATAAAAAACAACGAATTATATGAAAAAGCCAATGAAAGAGAGTTTTTACCCTACTGCAACGGAAGCGAACCTTTTTTTAACAAATGACATATCATTGGAATCGTCTCCATTTGCTTTGGTGCCTGTGTAAAGAGGGGGAAGGGACTTTATTTATATTATAACAAAATGGGTATCTATTGAAAGCCAATAAATAAAAGACCAGAAATTTAGTTGAGTAAGTAAGCAAACAATATTTAGTCAAGCAAATTATAAATTCTTAGAAAGCCTGATTTGAATAAAATCGGGAACAGCAGAATTTTGCAAAATTTTGCCTATCTGAGCCTTCCACTTAACCCCTTACCAGCAAGCTTACCCAAATATATTTTAAAAGAAACGTTTAGGAGTGAATATTAAATCATTTTCCATCTGCAGGGTCAATTAATGACGCACAATCAACGGGCGGGCGTGATAGCTGGCTCAGCACATTTGGCGCTACAAGGAGTCTCGAGAGAGCAGGCGGGGAGATACGTTTGCACCGCTTCGAACGTCGAAGGCGATGGCAGATCGCTGCCTGTCAATCTGCAGGTTATTTGTAAGTGGAATATTATCTATTTATCTTGTTACACATCATTTGATGATGTCTTAGTAAATATTTATAAACCGGTTTAATAATCAATTCATTCATATAAATTATAACGACTTGTACCTTTGTTTTAAATAAATATTTATGGAAAGTTTTGATCGTCAACATAATAAATTCTCATGACATTGCAATCAATGTCAATTCAATGCATATGTACACATACGAGCAATTCCTCACTAGACTTGTCCCTACAATACGGAAAATAATCCGATTTACAATGTCATTTCTATCAAATTAAATCATCTTTACGTTCGTCAATTTTATTGTTTTATTAATTGTAGGGGAATACCCTGATTACCACTGAAAAATGTATGAAATTAGCAATGCCTGCCGGCTATTAATTAAACTAGAACGCAGAATTAGAATGCCTTTATGCAATTATGTTTGAAGATGATTATTGGCATTGTTGGTAGATTGAGTGTGCTGCGAACGGCAAGGTACCACCACCACATCTATTTCTAACGTGTAAGAGTTGTTACGTTTCTGTGGAAGAGGGTAGTTGTCAGTTCCACCAGCTTAGCTCTCGGAAATAGCAACGTATCTGTGATTGACTTTACTTTGAATTCCTGTACTATACGATGTGGCTTACTGATTTTTATAATCGAAAAAGACCACTTATCGACAGATAGACTGCATATCCGTTACTTCAGGCTTTAAAAATGTGTGTACTCTATACTAGTACACTGAAGTGTTATTATTATTTTATTTTGACTTATTATCAAGAAAAAATCTGCACATTAATAAAGCACTAATAACTATTATATTTATTAATAAGATAGTTGTACTTTTTTCCATTAATTTTAGTTTACCTAATAACGGTAGGCTATCGTTCTGGTTGATAAAGTGGGATAAGACAGGTTAATATATCTAAAATATTAAAAACAAAAATAATATAATATAATATTGAAAGTCGGAAATAAGCTTAATGGTCATTTTAACATATTTTTGTATATTAACTAAAATTATAAAGCAGAAGAAGTTTTTGTTTGACAACCCTAAGAAGTAATCCCTAGAAGTACTGATCACATTTGAATTAATCATTTAGAATATAATAGAATATTTATCGATATATAAAAAACGATTTATTTTATAAAAAACCATTAACTATAAATAGAGATCAAAGTTAGCAAAAATTTACCTATTTATGTCACAGAGTCCCATATTTAATACAAATCAGGTAAATTGAACTGGATAATACCGTGCTAGAAAAGATTTAATACTTATTTCGAGAATAAATCGACAATAGATTTTAATGCGGCTTTCACTTATGGGTAGCGTATTTACTAAATACGTTTATGAAATATAATTTTAACATATTTTTTACAAATTCACATCGATATAAAACACATCGATGAAAACGAATAATAATTTATCATACTATTATTCATCGGGTACCTATCTTGCTGAACGCTGCGGTTACAGTCATATATAACTAATAACAAATGGTTACAGTCATATATAACTAATAAGGATAAAATTTGCTTCATATAGCATGTAATTTCGATGAATATTTTAGATGATATTCCTAGTATAATGTTTTTTCGTAATTTATAGAAGGATGTTTGTATGAAACCATCGTTTTAATGGGTTTTCGAGATACTAAGAATAATAAAACTTGGTAAGTAATAAGTTTGAATCCTATAGTAATACATTAAGCGAAACAAAAGTTTGTAAGTACTAAGTTTGGTTTGTTGGTTAAATATTTTTTAAAGCAAAGTACTAAGTTTAGCTTGATCCACCTGTAGCGGCGACGTATACCGGGGAAGTCAATGAAAATTGTTACTTAGATGTTTAGAAGAATCGGGCTCGTAAAATGGAATGAAAAAAGGCTGCCTGGGATTATAACTTCCAACCTTACATATTGATAGGATGAAGTTCAAATAAATGCTTTTGACGCTAGTAATAAATTAATAAATAATCTGTCGTTGTTAGTATGATTATACTACTTGATGAGTGAACTTGCCTATAGTCCACAGCAGTTGTATTAGAGTATATTAGTATTAGAACAGTAGTATTAGAATTTCGTCGTGTCGTCTTCGTTGGCGCTAGCCAAAACGGGGTTTTTCGGATTTAGTTGCCCTTACTCGTTTTTTTAATTACGTGTATTATTAGAGGTCGTGGTCCAATGCCGACCGAATTGATGGTAGAGAGTAACTGGTAGAAAACCATTTCGACGTAAGACTAGATAGCTCGAGCTAAGGGTGAGTCGAAGGCGCCTTATATCTAATACAGGAGGCTGCGCCCATCAGCAATAGGTGAGTGCATTTTATCGTCATAAATACAGTCCACTAAACCTTCTTCGGGACACGACCATCCCGTCCAGCGATAGTGGGTTTCGGCCTAGCTCCGAAATCCTACATATCCTATCGCCATTTTTCTATTTAGAGATCGTGGTCAGTATGCACATAGCTTACATCCCAACGTTTCATAAACACTTTACCTACTTATTTTCCTTATTTCACATTGCCAAATTAGAATCTTGCAGTTCTAGTAAAAACATATTTTGCGCAGTTTGTAATGTACAAGTTCTCTTTGAAAAATGAATACCACCTAAGCCACCCCAAATCGAAAATGATGTACTTAAGTCCGACCGTGAACGGGAGGAAATTATTTAGAAATAGCAGGAATTTTTATGTTGAGTTCGACTTATCTATAGGCTACCTTCTAAGAAGACCTTTAAGAAGGGATCTTGATCTGCCTCCCAGAGATGAAAAGTCTTGATTTTCCAAGATTCGCCACGTTAGTAGACGTTTTATACAATATAAAACAATGTATAGTTGGTTCTAGTGCAGTTTCAAGGTAAAAGTGTCATATGATAATGAGTTATGTTAGTCAATCACACATTATATCACACGACTACTGATTCTATGCCATATAAATAATTATGTTGCCCCTTTACGTACACATTGTTTTTAAGCTATTTTATAGCTTTTATCTCGGGCTTTGAGCGCGGCTACCGTATGTATCGGATGCGTCACACGTTTTCAAAAAACACGTTCCACCAAAAACAAAAAACCGAGCGAAGATCGCTCAACCAGGTACTAAGAATAAAGTATGTATATGTACGAGCGAGCATGTAGTTCACCTGAAGATAAGTGGTTACTGCTGCTCGTGGACATCTATAAGCAACTTTATATAAAACAAGGATTCTGTTGAAAGTCAAACACAAAAGCGTTTCTACTCCTGAGGACTAACAGGATCGCTTCACATAAAAGTGTGTCCACACCCACACCCGTCCAGCGAAACACGAGAACTGCTAGCGCTAGAGTATTACGTGTGGTGGTGGTAACTCCTCGGTCGAACCATACTCGTTCTACGTTCTCATAATACTGCCTAAAATAGCTAAATGGCTGCATGCGCGTTAGCGTTGCAAACGCAAATTTATACGTTGCTACAGGCGGCAGTGCCGATCCCGCCCTTAAGTGCGAGTATAATAAAATGGTGCAATGTTCATCAATTTAAATCTAGTAAAAGCATAAAAAAACATTTGCAATCGCTTAGCGAAAGGGAATGCCAAACGGATTCTACAAAAATGGCAATGCTACTGTAAAAAGGTAGTTAAATAAGCTTAAATACAAACAAAAACGGATGTAGCTGTTTGTTACAACCGTAGAACGCCTCATTGAACTTCTACGTACAACTTTGGGAAGATCCCACTCGGAAACGGACGTAGATAGGTAAAAACTTTCAATAGTCTTTTTTAAACGGAGGGTAATTTAACTTCAACGAAGTGCGAAATAGCTTTATTTATTCTTGTTTTTACCGTTGAATTGTCGTTGATACATATAGACGCTGTCCAATGCGTGTCAGATGAGCATCTAGAACTATGTAACCAAAGGTATATATGGTCATTTAGTCAAACTGGAATGCGTACAATGTATATTTATTTTAAACTAGCTGTGCCCGCGGTTTCACCCGCATTTAAAAGAAAAGTAACTTGAAATGAATATAACCGAAATTTATATCTTCAAAATTTTTAAATAAATAACATTTATTTGTAAAGCATATTGGTAGAAACCGACCTTACAACATTCAATACGAAATAAGCAAAAATATTTAGTTAAAATAAACAAAGATATGTAGATAATGTATATAGAGGAACACTTTTCTTATTACATTAGATGTTAAAAAACCTTAGTTTAATCTATACTTATATTTATCATTATTAACATTATAAAGCAGTAGAGTTTGTTTGTTTGGTTTAACGGGCAATTCCAGGAACTACTGTTTCGAATTGATATTTGTTTTCTGTTGAATAGTGAATTTGCCGAGGAAGGCCATATGTTATATAACATCACGCCATGACTAATGATAGCGGAGCAGCAAGGAAAAATGTTGTAAAAATAATATTTTTTGTAATGCTTTTCTTAGGTAGGCCGCGTAAACGGCGAAAGTTACGCAAAGATCATGTAGTCCACAAAATTGTTCCACTTTATATGTTCTAGAAATAAGTCCATAACAGCATATGTCTAGCTTTTAAGGTTGACTCACTATAACCCTTTTTTATGGTAATCAAGTTATTACTAAAACGAAATATTAAGCGCGAAGGTGCAATCTTTATAATCACGATCTGGAAGCACTGGCTGCGAGGTACCATGGCGCGCCAGAGACTCATGGTCGGTTCGTTGCGGAACGGTTGTGATATCCATATTTTATAAGACGTTACTTATACTTTTACCAAGTGTTCCTTCACTCTTCTGTTTTCCATGTAATTTTTACTATATTTTCTTTAAGTGACCATGGCTGGATATTCTTAAAATAAACATAAAACATAAACATAAACGCTTTGTACACTCATAGCCCCACAATAGGATTTTCTCCTGAGTCGTGGGTGCCATGGATACACAAAGACGAATACACAAACAC
>DWTU01002855.1:0-10989 GCA_018251515.1 Cecropterus confusis
CAACAGCGCATAACACTGCTGTTATTAGGCAGAAATAGGTGTGGCGGTGGTGCTTCCGGAGTCGAACCATAAAGAGTCCTACCACCTTCACATGCATTCACCAATGGAGATTTCTGAAATACTCGTAGCACCAAGCATGCATGTTATTGACTGCAGGTAGTACTGATGCTATATAGTGTGTTGCTGATTTCCATTTCCTAGATTTTTTCCTTAGTAGGCAACTAAGGACATTCACGGGAAGAGAAAGGAATGATGCTATTTAAGACTGACACCACACGGTACTAATATAAGATAATCTATACATCTATACATATCAATGAAATTGAAATGTCTGCTTGTAATATCAAAAAAACAGGTTTTTACCGCAAATAGATGTATATACGATACTAATAACAAAACATCAATTACTAAAATTTTTGAATGTCTGTCTGTTTGTTTGTTCCGTGTAATCTCTGAAACAGCTGGACCGATTTTGACGGGATATTCAGTATTGGATAGCTGATATCCGTAATTAGGGCTTCGCACAAAAAATTAAAACCTAAGAAACCGCACGAGCTGTACGCGCACGCAGCCACCGTCGCTGCCGCTAAGTTCAGTTGCTATCAGTCATGAACAAACAATGTTATAATTTAAAAATTGTAAAATTCTAAAATTTAGATGATAGGTAATCATAGCAAGTTACATTTTTTAAACGCGGGTATACCCGCGGAGCTCAGTTTGTTAAACAAACTCGAACATTATACAAAGGCCAGTCTGAACGGAAATCCTTTTTTTTGCAACTTTGTATGCCTTATGATTTCTACTGCTTTAAAAAGCAATCTTAATTTTTAACTATAATAACTTTCAAAAGAGTAGACACCTTATAATTAAAAAAATGCTAAATAAATCAAGATATGAACTGTAAATATGCTTTCAATCCTATAAATTAACAAACAGACAGGCAAATCTTCTAAAAATGGTAGTAAATTTTATTACAACTTAAACTCAATTTTCGATTTTTTTTTAATTTATTTTATAATAATACGTGAAGTTACAATACTAATAATAATACTTCGCAGTCTCTAACAAATATTTCATTGTACATTCATTTGAAGCAAGGTACATGTTGTAGTTAATATATTAAAAGAATCAATAGATAGTTATTAAGGTCACCTGTTTGAAGGTTAAATGGCAAGTAGATGAAGGCCGTACACTATTGATTTTATGTATAAAAATAGATCCCTCATAATATAGGATTATATAATTATAATACAAGACATAACATGTAAGTATCAGAATAAGAAAACAATTGAATAGATGAATATTGAAGTGGAAATGTACTGTCTCCTTAATGGCCTTCAAGGGTACTTACACCAGTTCGGAACACAACCTCAACTACGAAAATATTGCAATCTTTGTAATATCTTTTTTTTATTCTATCTTTGTTTAGCATGGAGAATAAAAGCTAGCTCCAATATTTTGCCTTTCATTTGACTAAACAGTAACCTTTTCTGTCAAGATACACTACACTATGACAATTAACAAATTATGTGAATATATGTGTTGTTCTGTCCCAAGGTCTTTTATTGCCTCCGTAATCATGTATTTTATAGTATGCTTTATGGCTAAGGTTCGCCACTGGGTACAATATATCAAATTTATATCCAGTGCCGAACTGAGGCTTGTTATATCAACAAGATTCAATTATTTAAGAACTGAAGTCTGAGTTGAAATTTAAATAGTCTTTGAGATCTATGCCTCTGAAATTTGATGCAAAAAGGTCAAAATATTCTGCCACTAAGCAAGTTGCAAGTTGTGTTTGTCAATTTTATTGACCAGTGAGGTGATCTCTGCGACTAGGTGTTTGGAGTGGCAGCTCCATTCACACTGTCTTATTTATATTATTTTAGGTTCAAAATTTTTAGTGTCCACTAATAATCACTTTCTAATATGTATGTTTATTGAGAAATATACATTTTTATAAGTACAGTCTAAAACGATTATAGCAGCATGGGTTATAATGTAATATCGGTTATTACAACCGAATGGCAAAGTCCCAACCAAACTGCTATTTAACCTATGAAGTAAATATACCACTTATAACAACACGGTGGCAATGACACATCACTAAAAAGAATGAAACTTATCAATATTCATCAGCTATAATGAAACTAATATGAAATGGATTCTATCCTAAGGATGAAAGTATTGAAATATTTTAGCTAGCACTCGTTGCCGTTATATCTTGCAAGTTTAGCGACTTATTAATTTCAATAATTATAATGCTGAATAGGGATAAAAGGAAAGCAAAACGTTATTCCAACGATGGCTAATGGAACAATGTTACATTTATAAAAAATGTATTTAAGTTAAAATGACACTAAAATTAAGCACATGAATTGGGATCGTTTACATTAGATTAAAATTACCTAATACTTATTTTGAAAATGCTTCCCAATTCAAGCTTAGAAGTGCAACATGCACTTAGTTAGTTAGTAGTTAGTTTAGAATATAATAGTAATTTTACTATTCTTTTAATGAAACAGATTTTAGACAGCATTTAATATTTACCGGATTTCAATAGTGTATAATTATTTTTAAATTTACAACAAGTACTAAATTATCAATGATAATATACAATTATTCAAATAGTTTTATATCATCTTAAAACCAATATATATAGGAACTGTATCTGACTTGTGTCCCTTAGGGGAACGGTTGTGTGGACTCATCTATGATGAGTAAGGACCTCACTACTGGCACCTAAAGCACCACACTTAACTTTAAGCAGACATCTAAATACACATCAAGCAGACATCAATATACACTAAATACACACAATATACTTTAGTGCACTTCCCATTGAATATCGAGGGCCGCACCCTGATCATGGCGCCACATCCTAATGAAGATCATGAAGCCACACCCTAATGGTGATCTCGCCGCTACACGACCCTGGGTAAGGTGCATTTATACTAGTATTTTATATTCAAAACAAAAATCGTCCATTACGTGAACTTACCATTTGCTCGTCGTCAGTTGAAGTCGGCTTCAACAGCAGGACAATTCCATGGCACGCTATCGCCAAATCCTCAAAAAATACGTTATCAGGAAACTCAACACCGAAGTCGACTTCTACCACTTCTATATTCAACTCTTTCAAAACCCGAACATAGCAATCGAACTGACGCCGCGCGACGCTGCAGCCAGCGCTCTCTCCTGGGCGGTACTTAGGTACCTTGCCCACAATGACGTGCGTGTATTCGTGCGACTTAAAATCCATTTTCGGTTTCGATTTAGAGCCCAAAACCCCAAACGGAGCTACTACGGAGTCACGGCCGGACATTAAACCGATAAATTCTAAAAATCACTCGCGTTTCCAATCTTACAGTGAGATTTCAGCTGAATTTGAGATTTGACCATCCAAAAGAATATGTGCGTGCTAGTAAAAACTTATTTTTAGTCCTTAATTAAGAGTTAGTCCTTTGAATGTAATCAAAGGACGCAAGAAACCAATTTTATGATTTAATTAGTCTGTCAGTAACCAGGCTCAACATATTCGATAGCCGTTGCCCAAATCTAATTTTGTCAGTAACTTGACAACAGTTAATAAAGGTTACCAACGTAGCGGACGTAGAATGAAGGATGGAAGAATATATTTAGGTATATTATAGACTGATAGAAAAGTGAGGGCAAAATGTGAACTGTTTGTTCGTCTTTTATTTACTTATAATTAATTAAACAAATGTCTAGTTGCCCCCCTTCTTAGATATCTTTACCTTTGTTGATCAGATTAATTAATATTGATTAATTATCGTTCGTTCGACCATGATTGATAATTGTTCAATCATGAAAACAATTAAATTCTTGATTATTAACAATTTTTTTATGCAAATTAAGTGAACTTCCAGCCAAAATTACTTTGAAAGCCAACAATAAGGATGCAATTTATGTTAAATTGTGTTACCGATTAGTTGACCTTATTTTATATTATTTTTACACGTATGTATTTGGAACTGAAAAAAAAATATTTTATGTAAATTTCCAGATTGTCTGGAGTAGCAGCTTATGTCGGAAAATATCAGGTAGTTGGAAAAAAGTCCTGACCTCAAAGTGAAACCTGAATTTGTGTATCCTAGCACTGAATTGCAGCCTCACGGAGTTTTTTTTATGTTTTAGAGCCACAATCACAATCACAATAAGTCATTTAAATGTGATTTTATAATGATTATCAAAATTTTATGTTCTTATGGTTTTATTTTTATACTTTTAAGAAAAAATTACCAATGATAAATATTAATAAGGGGGGCAACTAAATTAAAGGTGAACACTTGTTTAATTAATTATAAATAAATAAAAAACGAACAAACAAGTTTTGCATTCGAACAATAATGAACAAACTACGAACAAATATTAAAAAATGTAAAAAAATCAAAAATGGAAAAAAGTGGGACTAGTTCAGTGATTTCTTATTTATGATATAAAAATAATAATAATCAAGAATTTATTTGTTGTTATGATTGAACAATCATCAATCATGGTCGAACGAACGATAATTAATCAAAATTAATTAATCTGATCAACAAAGGTAAAGATATCTAGTAAGGGGGGCCAACTTAAGAAGGGTGAACATTTGTTTAACAAACGACGAACAAACAATTAAAAATTAAAAGAAATTAAAAATCGATAAAAGTTGGGCTTAATTCAGTGAGCCCAGTGTGATTCCAAGTTCCAGATCGTGATTATAAAATTACTGTATTTTCGACTGAAAACAATCAAAGTTATAGTATTTTATACAAAATTACAATAGGTGACATTTTAATCAATTTTGAAGTGGGTCGACGAACGAAAAAAAAAGGTCATCTACTTTCCCTGGGTTTGTGCAATTTGACGAACAAAAAAAGTTCATTTTCGATCATAATCGCAATAATTTAAATGTATACTATAATGCACTATTAAAATATACAGTAAGAAAGATGAAAATACATAGATCTACTGCAATTATAGTGCATCTGGAAGCACTGATGTGAATGCAAATGCAGAAAACCACACAAACCGTACGTGACAAACCACAGTGCGGAATTTTTTATACTATTACCAGATTCTAACATGATTTAAGACCAGACAAGAGAATACAGCAGGTTTGTCTTATTAAATGTATATTATAAAAAATAATAGTAACAAAATATTTTTAAAAACAACCTTTAATTTCCATGTAATTAAAAATAAAAACTTTAAGTGGCAAATCCATATTTTTTTGCATTGTACAATTTTACATCATATAAAACTTGTCGCGCGGGAATAATTCTGCAACCACAGACCTAGATCCGACCGAACTTGAGTTATGTTTATAAGCAAATTCAAGTTTGTTATCTACAAAAAATCTATGTAAAATTTATGATGAGATTATTTTTTTAAGATATTGGCCTTTTATTTTTGCTAATTCCATTTTACCCATTTTTTATAGGCACAATATAATTTCGCCAAATAAGATTCTAATATTAAAAAGAAAAAATGTCAAATCTTGGGTTGCCATTTTTTTTGTGAAAAATATCGATTCATTTAAAAATATACTCGATAATAAATCGATTTATTGTAATTCACTTCTATTGGGTCGTTATTGTTGACTTAGAAAGTTATCTATGTTCAGATATATTATTATTTTTAAATAATCTATTTGAAGCATATAAAAAATAGTACTAAGTCTTGCCATAAATATTGTTACAAAGAAAAACAACATTATAGTGTGATAGTTTAATACATTATTATAAAATCCACAGAATATATAAAGCTTATTGGAATCGGTCTCCATTGGCTGCTATACAGTCCTTCAAACGTTGAGGTCATTTATCAATAGCAGCACGCACTCTTTATATGAGAAAAATCTTTACTGCCAATCATATGAATTGTCTTAGGGACTCCAAATTACTAATTAATCCACCAATTCCTTCAAATTAATCCAGGGGATTAAGATCAGAATTAGAAGATGGCCAGTCCTCAGCTCTTAAGTCCGGAACGATCGTTTATGACACTTCTCTTTCTTTCGTTTCTGAAGATTGGGTGGATTGAGCTTTATGACCTGGCGCCGAGTCTTGCTGAAAGGACCATTCTTGGTGTTGCTTGAACATATTGTTAAGGGCTTAACTACCTTCTCAAGAATGGTACACTTGTGCCGATGTCTTGAAACCGTCTTTTTCACAAAAATATGGCCCATTCAGTCATTCATAGCTAACACCCCACCAAGTCATCACTGAAGTTGGATAATGTCCACGTTGTACTCTGTTGACTAATTGGGAAGCGTCTTTAGGGCTTTCAGCATGAATACGGTCATTTTGCTTGTTAAAATATTGCTAAATTGCAAAAAATATCTCATCCGTAAACCAAATTTTGCTGTGACTTTCTTTTGCGTACCGATTATGTAGTTGTTATGATCTTATCACCCTTTTATTTTTTGAATTAACAGTTAAAAAATAACAAGTGCATCTCTTATAGGCTGCAAGTCCTAAGTGTTATTTTAAAAGACACTACATTCTATGTGCTATCCTTAACGGTGCTCCCACAGGGTGTAAGCATCGTCTGTTATGCCGACGACACCCTCGTCCTCACGGAAGGGGAGTATTTTGAGAGGAGAGTCGAGCCAGCTGTGACCTCAGTATGCGTCGGTGGAGCGGACATCTGGATAGGCAGGTACATGAAGAATCTCGGCCCAACACTGGACGGCCGTTGGAGCTTTGACGAGCACTTGGATCTTCTCGTCCCCCGGATTCTCAAGATGGCGGGTGCAATGCACAGACTGCTGCCGAATCTCGGGGGACCAAGGGAAGAAGTCCGCCACCTCTATGCAGGGGTGGTGCGCTCGATTGCGCTCTATGGGGTGCCGATGTGGTTTGACAAGGTGTCTGGCAGCCGGCATCGTGCGCGGAACTTAAATTCCGCGCAACGAACGATCGCAATTCGAGTCACCCGCTGTAATCGTAACATATCGTACGAGGCGGCGACAATCCTGGGGCGGGTTCCGCCATTGGACATCCTGATGGATATGGACGCACGGGTCTTCCGTAAGATCCGCGTCCTCCGTCAGGGGACTGATCCCGCTAACGTAGAGACTATCGAAGTGCTTCGGAGAAGAGCCAAATGGCGCGCCCTGAGGTGCTGGCGTGACCGACTCCAGGAGCAACGTTGTGTGCCTGGCTGAAGAGCAACGGTCGAGTGACCTACCGCCTAACTCACCGGACATGGCTGTTTCGGTCAGTATCTGAACAGGATAGGAAGAGAAGTGACGGCCCTCTGTCACCATTGTGGGTACTACAAAGATTCCGCACAACACACGCTCCAGTTCTGCCCAGCATGGGAGCGGCGGATCCTCGTCCAAAAAGTTGGAGCGGACCTTTCTACGCTGAAATCGTTGCGGCAATGGGTCAGCGCAAAGGGGCCTGGGACGACATGATCACCTTCTGAAATGACGTAATGTCTGCGAAGGAAGACGCCGAACGTGCCAGAGAGTGTGCTGAACCCACTCGAAGGCGGACTCGCCGCGGGCGTTCTTAACGACGCCGCGTCTCTGTAGTTCTCCGATTACAGTAGGGCTACAGTACCCCCTGCCTGTCGCACGAGGCGACTAAAAGGGGCTTCTGGGGTTGCGGGCGACAAGAGTGGGAGCTTGAACCGTCTAGCCAGATGACCCCAGGAAGAACGGTGGGGGGGGCCCAAAGGGGGGGCCCGGCCCCGGGGGCCCCGTGTGTGTGGGGGGGGGGGGGGGGGGGCCGCCCCGGGGGGGGGGGGGGGGGGCGGGGGGGGGGGGGGGGGTTTAGTGCGGTAAAAATCCCACATTACCTGGCGTCGCTCCCACGGCGTCAGATACCTTTTGAAGGTTTCTCCCTTGAGACAAAAAAATAATAACAAAGGTGCTGTCTTTATCTCCCAACGTGGACGGCAAGATCTTTTTCTGTCACAAACAGAAGTGGTTTCATTGTACCTATCAAAAGCCCAGTACACAAACATTTAATCTTACTTTATATAATGAAATCACATATTTATCACACCACTCCATTTTAATATCACAAAATATTTTACAAAATGTAGGTGCGAAAGTAAGAAAGTACAATGAACAATCGTATAAAAACGACAGATGCCAAATTCAAAAATAATGTTTTGTTTATTATTAATTGTAACAATATGTATGGCCAGACTAAGTATATATTGTACGCTATCAAAACATACAGTGAGGCTTATTGATGTCAATCGATCTATAAAATTGAGCGAAGTCGGAATTTCCATAAGTGACTGCTAGTGGCGAAATTTCGTGCCATGTGATTCCGTGTTTCGACGAGCACCCTGAACTATCTTGCAGCATAGTTATCATTTAACTCTAACGCGTTCCAAGCCCTTGAATGTTGTAGAAAAAGACCCCGTCCTCAACAATGGAGCTAATGAAGGAAGCATAAACCAAATAATACATAAAGTAGCTGTGCATAAACAAAAAAAGGTGATTGAAAAATAACAATATATTTTAGACAAATAATTATAGTAAACTAGCTGTACCCTATGTGCGTTCCTATGCTACCAACTAAAATAAATTTAAATAACAGGGGCGCTATCCGTCGCCAAGTAAGTAAGTTAAGTAATCAATAATAATTTGAATTTGAATAATTTTGAAATCATGTGAAATCGAACGAGTAGTCGATTAAATGAAACACGAGCGAATATGACAATTGTATAAACCGAATACTTTATAACTGGTATCATTATCGCCGTTGATCATAGTTCTGTCGAATTAAAAGCTCAGCAGCGCTATACAAATTAAAATAAATATATTGATTTCGTAGCGCATCCAGCGTCTCTTAACCATCTGGTAGTCTTCGAAGCGTTTGTAAAGCTGCTCTTCTATCGTAGTTGCGCCAAACATCTACTAATAGGTGAAAAACCGGGCGGTGCGTTGTCCTAGGTTTCGGCCGGACTAGCGTATCGTCCATATATTTGTTTGATATACACTTCATCGGTGGTTGTCAGGAATAAATTCCACCATGACTCGTGGGAACCAACGAGACTTGGCTCGAGCTAAAAATCAAAAGAAACAGCAGGAGATGCAAAAGAAGAAGACTGCGAGCGAGAAAACGGGCCTGTCGCTCTCTGAAAGAAAGCGCCGAGATGCCGAACTGATGAGGGAGAAGCAACGTAAGAAGGAAGAACAACTTGCAGCTGTGTGTAACCAGATGCAAAAAATCAAGTGCTAAAGTGTGTTTTATCTATACACACTTTACACTTCTTTGTATCCAAGTAGAATGTAGATCTCATTTCAGTATGTAACAACAGTAAAATTTTTCTTACACCAAAAATTTGTTTCATTTAATGTTTACATTCTGTTGAAATTCGTATTTTATTTCATGAAATTTATTTATCAGATCAATCTGATAGTAGCGAATGACCATGCAGTCCACATGATGATAAGTGGTTACTGCCGCCCACGGATATCTGTTAGCAACTTCATATAGAACAGGGGTTCGATCTGAAGTCGATCACATATGCGTTGCTACTCCCGAGGACTAAGATGGTCGCCTCATATATAAGTGAGAGACAACCACACCTTTCCAGTAAATTACAAGAACTGCTTCACGCTAGAAATAGGTGTGGCGATGGTACCTCTCGGGTCGAACTACACTGGTTCTACCTGGCAAATGAGTTATGGTTTGATTCTTACTAGATGCGTATGCTCGCCTACATGTACAAATACACTAAACTTGAGCTAGAATCATGAAATATTGCAAATAAATTAATATCGCTATTTGGACACTTGCTAAGAACAATTTTGTGATATTCCTCTTTTAAGTTACATAGGGCTAGAGCTTAATTGTTTCTATTTAAGCCTACATGCACAAAGTTGCGGGTACCAGTACAATTAGTACTAGTTAACTATGATCTATTAAACAAATCATTTATTATGTCTTGCTGTCATCATTTCAAAGAACATTTTGAGGTATGGCCAAAATGAAAATAAACACATTGAGTATACATTGCAATGTATAGGCATAAACATAACCAACAAATGTTTTGAGAAAACAAGATAAATATTGGTTAAAAATATCACTGATTTATTGTTTCTATTAACCTTTGGTAGTCAGGCCTTGTCTTATTGAGTGTCCTATAATCCATAGCTAATAAGCTTAGTATGAAAAGTGTAATTAATATTGATGTTTTATAAGATTCATTTTACATTGTTTACATTCTGTTGATGAAATTTGTATTTTAATTTATGAAGTTTCTTTTATCAGATCAATCTGATAGTAGCAAATGAGCATGCACCATCACCTGATGGTAAGTGGTCACTGCTGTCCATGGACATCTGTGAAAACCTCATACAGAACAGGAGCTCTATGTGAAGACAAGCATGGATGTTTTCCTACTCCTTAGGACTATGATGGTCACCTTATATGTGAATGATTAGTAATGTGTATTCATCGCGTTTTGATCTTTTTTTTTCTCATATCGAAGTAGCACACAAGCATGGAGTCTATCTGATGGAAATTGGCCTCTACAGCCCAAAGACATCTGTAATCAACTGTGGATAAGAGGTCATCCATAAATTACGTTACACGTTTAGGGACAGGAGGGGGTCGCTGAAGTGTGACTTTATGTGACAAGAGGTAGGGAGGGGAGCTAAATTTCGTGACGTCATATCTCGAAATATATATGTGTACATTAAAATACGAAATTTTTACTACATAAATACTACAATAATAGACTTTTTATTTTATCTTTAATGCATTACAATTGAAATGTAAATAAATATGACTTTGGAACTGCTGTTCTAATTTAAAAATTGATTAAGAGCATTATTTGTCACTTTCATAAAATAATATAATATGTATGTCTTATGTGTTTGTGAAAATATATTTATTTATAACTATGTATTTATAATAATTTGTGCACACTAGATTTGCCTTACAAATGCACACTCCAATCCTAGGGCTGCTGGAAGATTCAGAAAGAATTTCAGTTTGAAATAAGTAGTCC